>CM032805.1:3220073-3279918 GCA_019155185.1 Beaufortia kweichowensis | reverse complement strand
TGACATGTGGATGCTGTTGTATATCTTGTATTAGATCTGTTTGTAACAGGTTGATAGTTGCCGCTGTGGGGGGAAAACAGCTCACTTGCTATCAAATGCCACTGTTGGGGCTTGGTGGAGGTGACAGTGATGAGGACGAGGACATGGAGGACGAGAAGTTTAGTCGATCTCCTGTTTCAGGAGATCGAAAGGGGGATTAAAGGGATTTTGTATTCATAAATGTTTTAACTTTCTTTTACAGAGTTCAACAATAATCATTATCTACTCTGATATATTCTGGTGTCTTTAATAGCCATTATTTACTCTCATATATTGTGGTGTTGATATTAATCATTATAATAACATTAATCAGTAAAACAATATTAATCACTATTCACTCGTATATATATATTCATAGTCTTGTGTGCTTGTATGAAATGCTTGCCAGTGGAAATTTACCAAGGAAAGAGAAGGACCGGTATAACCATATATGAAATGAGCTATCTTAGGTCGAAGTGCCCTAAGCACTCCAAGTATGTGTTAACCCTGAATGTGTGCAGACCAAGATCTATCTTTGCAGACTAATCAGACTAAGCAGAAGATAACAATGACCAAATATGAGAAGATGCCTACCGGAAGGGTGGAGAGGTGCCACCTGCTAACCTTGGGGAGAGGAGACCATAAAAATTGGGTTTTGAGGGATAGACTGGGTTCTTTCTGTCGTATTGCTCGATGGGGGAACTCCTTTGATTGTGTAAATGATAGGGACAGATTGAACCCAGAGCTCTGCATATTTTCTTCAAGTGTGATATTCTTCAATATACTTTTGATTGTTAAAATAAATCCTTTTAAAGATATTTTTGAGTCCTCCTTCCTGAATAAACGAGCACGCGGACTTGAAGGATTAAGTGCCAAGTCCAACAATACATGAACGATACAATTATTCTGTAAACGAATAAACAAGAGAACAAACGAAGTTAGGGATGAACACACACGCATAAACGACTGTGGTAAAATAATAATCCTTATATTAATCATAAAAGCCTTGTATGGATTGCCTCCAACGTTTCAGTCTTAAAAGTCAGGGAGCTCACGGAGTGCCTTCCACGTGTTGACGCTGGAGACGGCATTTAAATTTCATTGTTCTCATACAATATCAGCAAATTAAAGCCGTTCTGTTGTCTGCAAGTGTTCAAGCTATATATAAAGCATTGAATTTAACAAATGCAGTGTTCATAATATGGAAAAGTACACCTATTCCATATCTAATAATATGAAGTACATGCATTTAAAACACCAAGACGCTCACCGTCGATACAAACCATTGCGCATTGCTGACTGATGACGTTGCAGGTGGAATACATGAACCATACAATTATTCTGTAAACGAATAAACAAGAGAACGAACGAAGTTAGGGATGAACACACACGCATAAAAGCCTGTCGTGGAATAATATTCATTATATTAATCATAAAAGCCTTGTATGGATTGCCTCCAACGTTTCATTCTTAAAAGTCAGGGAGCTCACGGAGTGCCTTCCACGTGTTGACGCTGGAGACGGCATTTAAATTTCATTGTTCTCATACAATATCAGCAAATTAAAGCCGTTCTGTTGTCTGCAAGTGTTCCAGCGCTATATGAAACATTTCATTTAATAAATGCAGAGTTCATAATATGGAAAAGTACACCTATTCCATATCTATTAATATGAAGTACATGCATTTAAAACACAAAGACGCTCACCATCGATACAAACCATTGCGCATTGCTGACTGATGACGTTGCAGGTGGAATACATGAACGATACAATTATTCTGTAAACGAATAAGCAAGAGAACGAACGAAGTTAGGGATGAACACACACGCATAAAAGCCTGTCGTGGAATAATATTCATTATATTAATCATAAAAGCCTTGTATGGATTGCCTCCAACGTTTCATTCTTAAAAGTCAGGGAGCTCACGGAGTGCCTTCCACGTGTTGACGCTGGAGACAGCATTTAAATTTCATTGTTCTCATACAATATCACCAAATTAAAACCATTCTGTTGTCTGCAAGTGTTCCAGCGCTTTATGAAACATTTCATTTAATAAATGCAGTGTTCATAATATGGAAAAATACACCTATTCCATATCTAATAATATGGAGTACGTGCATTTAAAACACCAAGACGCTCACCGTCGATACAAACCATTGCGCATTGCTGACTGATGACGTAGCAGGTGGAATACATCAACCATACAATTATTCTGTAAACGAATAAACAAGAGCACGAGCGAAGTTAGGGATGAGCATACACGCATAAAAGCCTGTCGTGGAATAATATTCATTATATTAATCATAAAAGCCTTGTATGGATTGCCTCCAACGTTTCATTTTTAAAAGTCAGGGAGCTCACGGAGTGCCTTCCACGTGTTGACGCTGGAGACGGCATTTAAATTTCATTGTTCTCATACAATATCAGCAAATTAAAGCCGTTCTGTTGTCTGCAAGTGTTCCAGCGCTATATAAAGCATTGCATTTAATAAATGCAGTGTTCATAATATGGAAAAGTACACCTATTCCATATCTAATAATATGGAGTACGTGCATTTAAAATACCAAGACGCTCACCGTCGATACAAACCATTTCGCATTGCTGACTGATGAAGTTGCAGGTGGAATACATGAACCATACAATTATTCTGTAAACGAATAAACAAGAGAACGAACGAAGTTAGGGATGAGCATACACGCATAGAAGCCTGTCGTGGAATAATATTCATTATATTAATCATAAAAGCCTTGTATGGATTGCCTCCAACGTTTCAGTCTTAAAAGTCAGGGAGCTCACGGAGTGCCTTCCACGTGTTGACGCTGGAGACAGCATTTAAATTTCATTGTTCTCATACAATATCAGCAAATTAAAGCCGTTCTGTTGTCTGCAAGTGTTCCAGCGCTATATAAAGCATTGCATTTAATAAATGCAGTGTTCATAATATGGAAAAGTACACCTATTCCATATCTAATAATATGGAGTACGTGCATTTAAAATACCAAGACGCTCACCGTCGATACAAACCATTTCGCATTGCTGACTGATGAAGTTGCAGGTGGAATACATGAACCATACAATTATTCTGTAAACGAATAAACAAGAGAACGAACGAAGTTAGGGATGAGCATACACGCATAGAAGCCTGTCGTGGAATAATATTCATTATATTAATCATAAAAGCCTTGTATGGATTGCCTCCAACGTTTCAGTCTTAAAAGTCAGGGAGCTCACGGAGTGCCTTCCACGTGTTGACGCTGGAGACAGCATTTAAATTTCATTGTTCTCATACAATATCAGAAAATTAAAGCCGTTCTGTTGTCTGCAAGTGTTCCAGCGCTTTATGAAACATTTCATTTAATAAATGCAGAGTTTATAATATGGAAAATTACACCTATTCCATATCGAATAATATGGAGTACATGCATTTAAAACACCAAGACGCTCACCGTCGATACAAACCATTGCGCATTGCTGACTGATGAAGTTGCAGGTGGAATACATGAATGATACAATTATTCTGTAAACGAATAAACAAGAGCACGAACGAAGTTAGGGATGAACACACACGCATAAAAGCCTGTCGGTGGAATAATATTCATTATATTAATCATAAAAGCCTTGTATGGATTGCCTCCAACGTTTCAGCCTTAAAAGTCAGCGAGCTCACGGAGTGCCTTCCACGTGTTGACGCTGGAGACAGCATTTAAATTTCATTGTTCTCATACAATATCAGCAAATTAAAGCCGTTCTGTTGTCTGCAAGTGTTCCAGCGCTTTATGAAACATTTCATTTAATAAATGCAGAGTTCATAATATGGAAAAGTACACCTATTCCATATCGAATAATATGGAAGTACATGCATTTAAAACACCAAGACGCTCACCGTCGATACAAACCATTGCGCATTGCTGACTGATGAAGTTGCAGGTGGAATACATGAACCATACAATTATTCTGTAAACGAATAAACAAGAGAACGAAACGAAGTTAGGGATGAACACATACACGCATAAAAGCCTGTCGTGGAATAATATTCATTATATTAATCATAAAAGCCTTGTATGGATTGCCTCCAACGTTTCATTCTTAAAAGTCAGGGAGCTCACGGAGTGCCTTCCACGTGTTGACGCTGGAGACGGCATTTAAATTTCATTGTTCTCATACAATATCAGCAAATTAAAGCCGTTCTGTTGTCTGCAAGTGTTCCAGCGCTATATAAAGCATTGCATTTAATAAATGCAGTGTTCATAATATGGAAAAGTACACCTATTCCATATCTAATAATATGGAGTACGTGCATTTAAAATACCAAGACGCTCACCGTCGATACAAACCATTTCGCATTGCTGACTGATGAAGTTGCAGGTGGAATACATGAACCATACAATTATTCTGTAAACGAATAAACAAGAAAACGAACGAAGTTAGGGATGAGCATACACGCATAAAAGCCTGTCGTGGAAAAATATTCATTAATCATAAAAGCCTTGTATGGATTGCCTCCAACGTTTCAGTCTTAAAAGTCAGGGAGCTCACGGAGTGCCTTCCACGTGTTGACGCTGGAGACAGCATTTAAATGTCATTGTTCTCATACAATATCAGAAAATTAAAGCCGTTCTGTTGTCTGCAAGTGTTCCAGCGCTTTATGAAACATTTCATTTAATAAATGCAGAGTTTATAATATGGAAAATTACACCTATTCCATATCGAATAATATGGAGTACATGCATTTAAAACACCAAGACGCTCACCGTCGATACAAACCATTTCGCATTGCTGACTGATGAAGTTGCAGGTGGAATACATGAACCATACAATTATTCTGTAAACGAATAAACAAGAGAACGAACGAAGTTAGGGATGAGCATACACGCATAAAAGCCTGTCGTGGAATAATATTCATTATATTAATCATAAAAGCCTTGTATGGATTGCCTCCAACGTTTCATTCTTAAAAGTCAGGAAGCTCACGGAGTGCCTTCCACGTGTTGACGCTGGAGACGGCATTTAAATTTCATTGTTCTCATACAATATCAGCAAATTAAAGCCGTTCTGTTGTCTGCAAGTGTTCCAGCGCTATATAAAGCATTGCATTTAATAAATGCAGTGTTCATAATATGGAAAAGTACACCTATTCCATATCTAATAATATGGAGTACGTGCATTTAAAATACCAAGACGCTCACCGTCGATACAAACCATTTCGCATTGCTGACTGATGAAGTTGCAGGTGGAATACATGAACCATACAATTATTCTGTAAACGAATAAACAAGAAAACGAACGAAGTTAGAGATGAGCATACACGCATAAAAGCCTGTCGTGGAATAATATTCATTAATTAATCAAAAGCCTTGTATGGATTGCCTCCAACGTTTCAGTCTTAAAAGTCAGGGAGCTCACGGAGTGCCTTCCACGTGTTGACGCTGGAGACAGCATTTAAATGTCATTGTTCTCATACAATATCAGAAAATTAAAGCCGTTCTGTTGTCTGCAAGTGTTCCAGCGCTTTATGAAACATTTCATTTAATAAATGCAGAGTTTATAATATGGAAAATTACACCTATTCCATATCGAATAATATGGAGTACATGCATTTAAAACACCAAGACGCTCACCGTCGATACAAACCATTGCGCATTGCTGACTGATGACGTTGCAGGTGGAATACATGAATGATACAATTATTCTGTAAACGAATAAACAAGAGCACGAACGAAGTTAGGGATGAACACACACGCATAAAAGCCTGTCGTGGAATAATATTCATTATATTAATCATAAAAGCCTTGTATGGATTGCCTAAAACGTTTCAGCCTTAAAAGTCAGCGAGCTCACGGAGTGCCTTCCACGTGTTGACGCTGGAGACGGCATTTAAATTTCATTGTTCTCATACAATATCAGCAAATTAAAGCCGTTCTGTTGTCTGCAAGTGTTCCAGCGCTTTATGAAACATTTCATTTAATAAATGCAGAGTTCATAATATGGAAAAGTACACCTATTCCATATCGAATAATATGGAGTACATGCATTTAAAACACCACGACGCTCACCGTCGATACAAACCATTGCGCATTGCTGACTGATGACGTTTCATGTGGAATACATGAACGATACAATTATTCTGTAAACGAATAGACAAGAGCACGAACGAAGTTAGGGATGAACACACACGCATAAAAGCCTGTCGTGGAATAATATCCATTATATTAATCATAAAAGCCTTTTATGGATTGCCTCCAACGTTTCATTCTTAAAAGTCAGGGAGCTCACGGAGTGCCTTCCACGTGTTGACGCTGGAGACGGCATTTAAATTTCATTGTTCTCATACAATATCAGCAAATTAAAGCCGTTCTGTTGTCTGCAAGTGTTCCAGCGCTATATAAAGCATTGCATTTAATAAATGCAGTGTTCATAATATGGAAAAGTACACCTATTCCATATCTAATAATATGGAGTACGTGCATTTAAAATACCAAGACGCTCACCGTCGATACAAACCATTTCGCATTGCTGACTGATGAAGTTGCAGGTGGAATACATGAACCATACAATTATTCTGTAAACGAATAAACAAGAGAACGAACGAAGTTAGGGATGAACACACACGCATAAAAGCCTGTCGTGGAATAATATTCATTATATTAATCATAAAAGCCTTGTATGGATTGCCTCCAACGTTTCATTCTTAAAAGTCAGGAGCTCACGGAGTGCCTTCCACGTGTTGACGCTGGAGACAGCATTTAAATTTCATTGTTCTCATACAATATCAGCAAATTAAAGCCGTTCTGTTGTCTGCAAGTGTTCCAGCGCTTTATGAAACATTGCATTTAATAAATGCAGTGTTCATAATATGGAAAAGTACACCTATTCCATATCTAATAATATGGAGTACGTGCATTTAAAACACCAAGACGCTCACCGTCGATACAAACCATTGCGCATTGCTGACTGATGACGTTGCAGGTGGAATACATGAACGATACAATTATTCTGTAAACGAATAAACAAGAGCACGAACGAAGTTAGGGATGAGCATACACGCATAAAAGCCTGTCGTGGAATAATATTCATTATATTAATCATAAAAGCCTTGTATGGATTGCCTCCAACGTTTCATTCTTAAAAGTCAGGGAGCTCACGGAGTGCCTTCCACGTGTTGACGCTGGAGACAGCATTTAAATTTCATTGTTCTCATACAATATCAGCAAAATTAAAGCCGTTCTGTTGTCTGCAAGTGTTCCAGCGATTTATGAAGTATTGCATTTAACAAATGCAGTGTTCATAATATGGAAAATTACACCTATTCCATATCTAATAATATGGAGTACGTGCATTTAAAACACCAAGACGCTCACCGTCGATACAAACCATTGCGCATTGCTGACTGATGACGTTGCAGGTGGAATACATGAACCATACAATTATTCTGTAAACGAATAAACAAGAGAACGAACGAAGTTAGGGATGAACACACACGCATAAAAGCCTGTCGTGGAATAATATTCATTATATTTAATCATAAAAGCCTTGTATGGATTGCCTCCAACGTTTCATTCTTAAAAGTCAGGAGCTCACGGAGTGCCTTCCACGTGTTGACGCTGGAGACAGCATTTAAATTTCATTGTTCTCATACAATATCAGCAAATTAAAGCCGTTCTGTTGTCTGCAAGTGTTCCAGCGCTATATAAAGCATTGCATTTAACAAATGCAGTGTTCATAATATGGAAAAGTACACCTATTCCATATCTAATAATATGGAGTACGTGCATTTAAAACACCAAGACGCTCACCGTCGATACAAACCATTGCGCATTGCTGACTGATGACGTTGCAGGTGGAATACATGAACCATACAATTATTCTGTAAACGAATAAACAAGAGCACGAACGAAGTTAGGGATGAACACACACGCATAAAAGCCTGTCGTGGAATAATATTCATTATATTAATCATAAAAGCCTTGTATGGATTGCCTCCAACGTTTCATTCTTAAAAGTCAGGGAGCTCACGGAGTGCCTTCCACGTGTTGACGCTGGAGACAGCATTTAAATTTCATTGTTCTCATACAATATCAGCAAATTAAAGCCGTTCTGTTGTCTGCAAGTGTTCCAGCGCTATATAAAGCATTGCATTTAATAAATGCAGTGTTCATAATATGGAAAAGTACACCTATTCCATATCTAATAATATGGAGTACGTGCATTTAAAACACCAAGACGCTCACCGTCGATACAAACCATTGCGCATTGCTGACTGATGACGTTGCAGGTGGAATACATGAACGATACAATTATTCTGTAAACGAATAAACAAGAGCACGAACGAAGTTAGGGATGAGCATACACGCATAGAAGCCTGTCGTGGAATAATATTCATTATATTAATCATAAAAGCCTTGTATGGATTGCCTCCAACGTTTCAGTCTTAAAAGTCAGGGAGCTCACGGAGTGCCTTCCACGTGTTGACGCTGGAGACAGCATTTAAATTTCATTGTTCTCATACAATATCAGAAAATTAAAGCCGTTCTGTTGTCTGCAAGTGTTCCAGCGATTTATGAAGCATTGCATTTAACAAATGCAGTGTTCATAATATGGAAAATTACACCTATTCCATATCTAATAATATGGAGTACGTGCATTTAAAACACCAAGACGCTCACCTTCGATACAAACCATTGCGCATTGCTGACTGATGACGTTGCAGGTGGAATACATGAACCATACAATTATTCTGTAAACGAATAAACAAGAGAACGAACGAAGTTAGGGATGAGCAAACACGCATAATGCCTGTCGTGCAATAATATTCATTATATTAATCAAAAAAGCCTTGTATGAATTGCCTCCAACGTTTCATTCTTAAAAGTCAGGGAGCTCACGGAGTGCCTTCCACGTGTTGACGCTGGAGACGGCATTTAAATTTCATTGTTCTCATTCAATATCAGCAAACTAAAGCCGTTCTGTTGTCTGCAAGTGTTCCAGCGCTTTATGAAACATTTCATTTAATAAATGCAGAGTTCATAATATGGAAAAGTACACCTATTCCATATCGAATAATATGAAGTACATGCATTTAAAACACCAAGACGCTCACCGTCGATACAAACCATTGTGCATTGCTGACTGATGACGTTGCAGGTGGAATACATGAACCATACAATTATTCTGTAAACGAATAAACAAGAGCACGAACGAAGTTAGGGATGAACACACACGCATAAAAGCCTGTCGTGGAATAATATTCATTATATTAATCATAAAAGCCTTGTACGGATTGCCTAAAACGTTTCAGCCTTAAAAGTCAGCGAGCTCACGGAGTGCCTTCCACGTGTTGACGCTGGAGACGGCATTTAAATTTCATTGTTCTCATACAATATCAGAAAATTAAAGCCGTTCTGTTGTCTGCAAGTGTTCCAGCGCTATATAAAACATTACATTTAACAAATGCAGTGTTCATAATATGGAAAAGTACGACTATTCCATATCTAATAATATGGAGCACGTGCATTTAAAACACCAAGACGCTCACCGTCGATACAAACCATTGCGCATTGCTGACTGATGACGTTGCAGGTGGAATACATGAACCATACAATTATTCTGTAAACGAATAAACAAGAGCACGAACGAAGTTAGGGATGAACACACACGCATAAAAGCCTGTCGTGGAATAATATTCATTATATTAATCATAAAAGCCTTGTATGGATTGCCTCCAACGTTTCATTCTTAAAAGTCAGGGGAGCTCACGGAGTGCCTTCCACGTGTTGACGCTGGAGACGGCATTTAAATTTCATTGTTCTCATACAATATCAGCAAATTAAAGGCGTTCTGTTGTCTGCAAGTGTTCCAGCGCTATATAAAGCATTGCATTTAACAAATGCAGTGTTCATAATATGGAAAAGTACACCTATTCCATATCTAATAATATGGAGTACGTGCATTTAAAACACCAAGACGCTCACCGTCGATACAAACCATTGCGCATTGCTGACTGATGACGTTGCAGGTGGAATACATGAACCATACAATTATTCTGTAAACGAATAAACAAGAGCACGAACGAAATTAGGGATGAACACACACGCATAAAAGCCTGTCGTGGAATAATATTCATTATATTAATCATAAAAGCCTTGTATGGATTGCCTCCAACGTTTCATTCTTAAAAGTCAGGAGCTCACGGAGTGCCTTCCACGTGTTGACGCTGGAGACAGCATTTAAATTTCATTGTTCTCATACAATATCAGCAAATTAAAGCCGTTCTGTTGTCTGCAAGTGTTCCAGCGCTTTATGAAACATTTCATTTAATAAATGCAGAGTTCATAATATGGAAAAGTACACCTATTCCATATCTAATAATATGGAGTACGTGCATTTAAAACACCAAGACGCTCACCGTCGATACAAACCATTGCGCATTGCTGACTGATGACGTTGCAGGTGGAATACATGAACCATACAATTATTCTGTAAACGAATAAACAAGAGCACGAACGAAGTTAGGGATGAACACACACGCATAAAAGCCTGTCGTGGAATAATATTCATTATATTAATCATAAAAGCCTTGTATGGATTGCCTCCAACGTTTCAGTCTTAAAAGTCAGGGAGCTCACGGAGTGCCTTCCACGTGTTGACGCTGGAGACAGCATTTAAATGTCATTGTTCTCATACAATATCAGAAAATTAAAGCCGTTCTGTTGTCTGCAAGTGTTCCAGCGCTTTATGAAACATTTCATTTAATAAATGCAGAGTTTATAATATGGAAAATTACACCTATTCCATATCGAATAATATGGAGTACATGCATTTAAAACACCAAGACGCTCACCGTCGATACAAACCATTTCGCATTGCTGACTGATGAAGTTGCAGGTGGAATACATGAACCATACAATTATTCTGTAAACGAATAAACAAGAGAACGAACGAAGTTAGGGATGAGCATACACGCATAAAAGCCTGTCGTGGAATAATATTCATTATATTAATCATAAAAGCCTTGTATGGATTGCCTCCAACGTTTCATTTTTAAAAGTCAGGAAGCTCACGGAGTGCCTTCCACGTGTTGACGCTGGAGACGGCATTTAAATTTCATTGTTCTCATACAATATCAGCAAATTAAAGCCGTTCTGTTGTCTGCAAGTGTTCCAGCGCTATATAAAGCATTGCATTTAATAAATGCAGTGTTCATAATATGGAAAAGTACACCTATTCCATATCTAATAATATGGAGTACGTGCATTTAAAATACCAAGACGCTCACCGTCGATACAAACCATTTCGCATTGCTGACTGATGAAGTTGCAGGTGGAATACATGAACCATACAATTATTCTGTAAACGAACAAACAAGAAATCGAACGAAGTTAGAGATGAGCATACACGCATAAAAGCCTGTCGTGGAAAAATATTCATTAATCATAAAAGCCTTGTATGGATTGCCTCCAACGTTTCAGTCTTAAAAGTCAGGGAGCTCACGGAGTGCCTTCCACGTGTTGACGCTGGAGACAGCATTTAAATTTCATTGTTCTCATACAATATCAGAAAATTAAAGCCGTTCTGTTGTCTGCAAGTGTTCCAGCGCTTTATGAAACATTTCATTTAATAAATGCAGAGTTTATAATATGGAAAATTACACCTATTCCATATCGAATAATATGGAGTACATGCATTTAAAACACCAAGACGCTCACCGTCGATACAAACCATTGCGCATTGCTGACTGATGACGTTGCAGGTGGAATACATGAATGATACAATTATTCTGTAAACGAATAAACAAGAGCACGAACGAAGTTAGGGATGAACACACACGCATAAAAGCCTGTCGTGGAATAATATTCATTATATTAATCATAAAAGCCTTGTATGGATTGCCTAAAACGTTTCAGCCTTAAAAGTCAGCGAGCTCACGGAGTGCCTTCCACGTGTTGACGCTGGAGACGGCATTTAAATTTCATTGTTCTCATACAATATCAGAAAATTAAAGCCGTTCTGTTGTCTGCAAGTGTTCCAGCGCTTTATGAAACATTTCATGTAATAAATGCAGAGTTCATAATATGGAAAAGTACACCTATTCCATATCGAATAATATGAAGTACATGCATTTAAAACACCAAGACGCTCACCGTCGATACAAACCATTGCGCATTGCTGACTGATGACGTTGCAGGTGGAATACATGAACGATACAATTATTCTGTAAACGAATAAACAAGAGCACGAACGAAGTTAGGGATGAAGACACATGCATAAAAGCCTGTCGTGGAATAATATTCATTATATTAATCACAACAGCCTTGTATGGATTGCCTCCAACGTTTCATTCTTAAAAGTCAGGGAGCTCACGGAGTGCCTTCCACGTGTTGACGCTGGAGACGGCATTTAAATTTCATTGTTCTCATACAATATCAGCAAATTAAAGCCGTTCTGTTGTCTGCAAGTGTTCCAGCGCTATATAAAGCATTGCATTTAATAAATGCAGTGTTCATAATATGGAAAAGTACACCTATTCCATATCTAATAATATGGAGTACGTGCATTTAAAATACCAAGACGCTCACCGTCGATACAAACCATTTCGCATTGCTGACTGATGACGTTGCAGGTGGAATATATGAACCATACAATTATTCTGTAAACGAATAAACAAGAGAACGAACGAAGTTAGGGATGAACACACACGCATAAAAGCCTGTCGTGGAATAATATTCATTATATTTATCATAAAAGCCTTGTATGGATTGCCTCCAACGTTTCATTCTTAAAAGTCAGGGAGCTCACGGAGTGCCTTCCACGTGTTGACGCTGGAGACAGCATTTAAATTTCATTGTTCTCATACAATATCAGCAAATTAAAGCCGTTCTGTTGTCTGCAAGTGTTCCAGCGCTATATAAAGCATTGCATTTAACAAATGCAGTGTTCATAATATGGAAAAGTACACCTATTCCATATCTAATAATATGGAGTACGTGCATTTAAAACACCAAGACGCTCACCGTCGATACAAACCATTGCGCATTGCTGACTGATGACGTTGCAGGTGGAATATATGAACGATACAATTATTCTGTAAACGAATAAACAAGAGCACGAATGAAGTTAGGGATGAGCATACACGCATAGAAGCCTGTCGTGGAATAATATTCATTATATTAATCATAAAAGCCTTGTATGGATTGCCTCCAACGTTTCAGTCTTAAAAGTCAGGGAGCTCACGGAGTGCCTTCCACGTGTTGACGCTGGAGACAGCATTTAAATTTCATTGTTCTCATACAATATCAGAAAATTAAAGCCGTTCTGTTGTCTGCAAGTGTTCCAGCGATTTATGAAGCATTGCATTTAACAAATGCAGTGTTCATAATATGGAAAATTACACCTATTCCATATCTAATAATATGGAGTACGTGCATTTAAAACACCAAGACGCTCACCGTCGATACAATCCATTGTGCATTGCTGACTGATGACGTTGCAGGTGGAATACATGAACCATACAATTATTCTGTAAACGAATAAACAAGAGAACGAACGAAGTTAGGGATGAACACACACGCATAAAAGCCTGTCGTGGAATAATATTCATTATATTAATCATAAAAGCCTTGTATGGATTGCCTCCAACGTTTCATTCTTAAAAGTCAGGGAGCTCACGGAGTGCCTTCCACGTGTTGACGCTGGAGACAGCATTTAAATTTCATTGTTCTCATACAATATCAGCAAATTAAAGCCGTTCTGTTGTCTGCAAGTGTTCCAGCGCTATATAAAGCATTGCATTTAACAAATGCAGTGTTCATAATATGGAAAAGTACACCTATTCCATATCTAATAATATGGAGTACGTGCATTTAAAACACCAAGACGCTCACCGTCGATACAAACCATTGCGCATTGCTGACTGATGACGTCGCAGGTGGAATACATGAACCATACAATTATTCTGTAAACGAATAAACAAGAGCACGAACGAAGTTAGGGATGAACACACACGCATAAAAGCCTGTCGTGGAATAATATTCATTATATTTATCATAAAAGCCTTGTATGGATTGCCTCCAACGTTTCATTCTTAAAAGTCAGGGAGCTCACGGAGTGCCTTCCACGTGTTGACGCTGGAGACAGCATTTAAATTTCATTGTTCTCATACAATATCAGCAAATTAAAGCCGTTCTGTTGTCTGCAAGTGTTCCAGCGCTATATAAAGCATTGCATTTAACAAATGCAGTGTTCATAATATGGAAAAGTACACCTATTCCATATCTAATAATATGGAGTACGTGCATTTAAAACACCAAGACGCTCACCGTCGATACAAACCATTGCGCATTGCTGACTGATGACGTTGCAGGTGGAATACATGAACGATACAATTATTCTGTAAACGAATAAACAAGAGCACGAACGAAGTTAGGGATGAGCATACACGCATAGAAGCATAGAAGCCTGTCGTGGAATAATATTCATTATATTAATCATAAAAGCCTTGTATGGATTGCCTCCAACGTTCCATTCTTAAAAGTCAGGGAGCTCACGGAGTGCCTTCCACGTGTTGACGCTGGATACAGCATTTAAATTTCATTGTTCTAATGCAATATCAGCAAATTAAAGGCGTTCTGTTGTCTGCAAGTGTTCCAGCGATTTATGAAGTATTGCATTTAACAAATGCAGTGTTCATAATATGGAAAATTACACCTATTCCATATCTAATAATATGGAGTACGTGCATTTAAAACACCAAGACGCTCACCTTCGATACAAACCATTGCGCATTGCTGACTGATGACGTTGCAGGTGGAATACATGAACCATACAATTATTCTGTAAACGAATAAACAAGAGAACGAACGAAGTTAGGGATGAGCAAACACGCATAATGCCTGTCGTGCAATAATATTCATTATATTAATCAAAAAAGCCTTGTATGAATTGCCTCCAACGTTTCATTCTTAAAAGTCAGGGAGCTCACGGAGTGCCTTCCACGTGTTGACGCTGGAGACGGCATTTAAATTTCATTGTTCTCATTCAATATCAGCAAACTAAAGCCGTTCTGTTGTCTGCAAGTGTTCCAGCGCTTTATGAAACATTTCATTTAATAAATGCAGAGTTCATAATATGGAAAAGTACACCTATTCCATATCGAATAATATGAAGTACATGCATTTAAAACACCAAGACGCTCACCGTCGATACAATCCATTGTGCATTGCTGACTGATGACGTTGCAGGTGGAATACATGAACCATACAATTATTCTGTAAACGAATAAACAAGAGAACGAACGAAGTTAGGGATGAACACACACGCATAAAAGCCTGTCGTGGAATAATATTCATTATATTAATCATAAAAGCCTTGTATGGATTGCCTCCAACGTTTCAGCCTTAAAAGTCAGCGAGCTCACGGAGTGCCTTCCACGTGTTGACGCTGGAGACGGCATTTAAATTTCATTGTTCTCATACAATATCAGAAAATTAAAGCCGTTCTGTTGTCTGCAAGTGTTCCAGCGCTATATAAAGCATTACATTTAACAAATGCAGTGTTCATAATATGGAAAAGTACGACTATTCCATATCTAATAATATGGAGCACGTGCATTTAAAACACCAAGACGCTCACCGTCGATACAAACCATTGCGCATTGCTGACTGATGACGTTGCAGGTGGAATACATGAACCATACAATTATTCTGTAAACGAATAGACAAGCGCACGAACGAAGTTAGGGATGAACACACATGCATAAAAGCCTGTCGTGGAATAACATTCATTATATTAATCAAAAAAGCCTTGTATGGATTGCCTCCAACGTTTCATTCTTAAAAGTCAGGGAGCTCACGGAGTGCCTTCCACGTGTTGACGCTGGAGACGGCATTTAAATTTCATTGTTCTCATGCAATATCAGCAACTTAAAGGCGTTCTGTTGTCTGCAAGTGTTCCAGTGCTATATAAAGCATTGCATTTAACAAATGCAATGTTCATAATATGGAAAAGTACACCTATTCCATATCTAATAATATGGAGTACGTGCATTTAAAACACCAAGACGCTCACCGTCGATACAAACCATTGCGCATTGCTGACTGATGACGTCGCAGGTGGAATACATGAACCATACAATTATTCTGTAAACGAATAAACAAGAGCACGAACGAAATTAGGGATGAACACACACGCATAAAAGCCTGTCGTGGAATAGTATTCATTATATTAATCATAAAAGCCTTGTATGGATTGCCCCCAACGTTTCATTCTTAAAAGTCAGGGAGCTCACGGAGTGCCTTCCACGTGTTGACGCTGGAGACAGCATTTAAATTTAATTGTTCTCATACAATATCAGCAAATTAAAGCCGTTCTGTTGTCTGCAAGTGTTCCAGCGCTTTATGAAACATTTCATTTAATAAATGCAGAGTTCATAATATGGAAAAGTACACCTATTCCATATCTAATAATATGGAGTACGTGCATTTAAAACACCAAGACGCTCACCGTCGATACAAACCATTGCGCATTGCTGACTGATGACGTCGCAGGTGGAATACATGAACCATACAATTATTCTGTAAACGAATAAACAAGAGCACGAACGAAATTAGGGATGAACACAAACGCATAAAAGCCTGTCGTGGAATAATATTCATTATATTAATCATAAAAGCCTTGTATGGATTGCCTCCAACGTTTCATTCTTAAAAGTCAGGGAGCTCACGGAGTGCCTTCCACGTGTTGACGCTGGAGACAGCATTTAAATTTCATTGTTCTCATACAATATCAGCAAATTAAAGCCGTTCTGTTGTCTGCAAGTGTTCCAGCGATTTATGAAACATTTCATTTAATAAATGCAGTGTTCATAATATGGAAAAGTACACCTATTCCATATCTAATAATATGGAGTACGTGCATTTAAAATACCAAGACGCTCACCGTCGATACAAACCATTGCGCATTGCTGACTGATGAAGTTGCAGGTGGAATACATGAACCATACAATTATTCTGTAAACGAATAAACAAGAGAACGAACGAAGTTAGGGATGAGCATACACGCATAGAAGCCTGTCGTGGAATAATATTCATTATATTAATCATAAAAGCCTTGTATGGATTGCCTCCAACGTTTCAGTCTTAAAAGTCAGCGAGCTCACGGAGTGCCTTCCACGTGTTGACGCTGGAGACAGCATTTAAATTTCATTGTTCTCATACTAATATCAAAAATTAAAGCCGTTCTGTTGTCTGCAAGTGTTCCAGCGATTTATGAAACATTTCATTTAATAAATGCAGAGTTTATAATATGGAAAATTACACCTATTCCATATCGAATAATATGGAGTACATGCATTTAAAACACCAAGACGCTCACCGTCGATACAAACCATTGCGCATTGCTGACTGATGACGTTGCAGGTGGAATACATGAACCATACAATTATTCTGTAAACGAATAAACAAGAAAACGAACGAAGTTAGGGATGAGCATACACGCATAAAAGCCTGTCGTGGAAAAATATTCATTAATCATAAAAGCCTTGTATGGATTGCCTCCAACGTTTCATTCTTAAAAGTCAGGGAGCTCACTGAGTGCCTTCCACGTGTTGACGCTGGAGACGGCATTTAAATTTCATTGTTCTCATACAATATCAGCAAATTAAAGCCGTTCTGTTGTCTGCAAGTGTTCCAGCGCTATATAAAGCATTGCATTTAACAAATGCAGTGTTCATAATATGGAAAAGTACACCTATTCCATATCTAATAATATGGAGTACGTGCATTTAAAACACCAAGACGCTCACCTTCGATACAAACCATTGCGCATTGCTGACTGATGACGTTGCAGGTGGAATACATGAACCATACAATTATTCTGTAAACGAATAAACAAGAGAACGAACGAAGTTAGGGATGAGCAAACACGCATAAAAGCCTGTCGTGGAATAATATTCATTATATTAATCAAAAAAGCCTTGTATGGATTGCCTCCAACGTTTCATTCTTAAAAGTCAGGGAGCTCACGGAGTGCCTTCCACGTGTTGACGCTGGAGACAGCATTTAAATTTCATTGTTCTCATACAATATCAGCAAATTAAAGCCGTTCTGTTGTCTGCAAGTGTTCCAGCGCTTTATGAAACATTTCATTTAATAAATGCAGAGTTCATAATATGGAAAAGTACACCTATTCCATATCTAATAATATGAAGTACATGCATTTAAAACACAAAGACGCTCACCATCGATACAAACCATTGCGCATTGCTGACTGATGACGTTGCAGGTGGAATACATGAACGATACAATTATTCTGTAAACGAATAAACAAGAGCACGAACGAAGTTAGGGATGAACACAAACGCATAAAAGCCTGTCGTGGAATAATATTCATTATATTAATCATAAAAGCCTTGTATGGATTGCCTCCAACGTTTCATTCTTAAATGTCAGGGAGCTCACGGAGTGCCTTCCACGTGTTGACGCTGGAGACGGCATTTAAATTTCATTGTTCTCATGCAATATCAGCAAATTAAAGGCGTTCTGTTGTCTGCAAGTGTTCCAGTGCTATATAAAGCATTGCATTTAACAAATGCACTGTTCATAATATGGAAAAGTACACCTATTCCATATCTAATATTATGGTGTACGTGCATTTAAAACACCAAGACGCTCACCGTCGATACAAACCATTGCGCATTGCTGACTGATGACGTTGCAGGTGGAATACATGAACCATACAATTATTCTGTAAACGAATAAACAAGAGAACGAACGAAGTTAGGGATGAGCATACACGCATAAAAGCCTGTCTTGGAATAATATTCATTATATTAATCATAAAAGCCTTGTATGGATTGCCTCCAACGTTCATTCTTAAAAGTCAGGGGAGCTCACGGAGTGCCTTCCACGTGTTGACGCTGGAGACAGCATTTAAATTTAATTGTTCTCATACAATATCAGCAAATTAAAGCCGTTCTGTTGTCTGCAAGTGTTCCAGCGCTATATAAAGCATTACATTTAACAAATGCAGTGTTCATAATATGGAAAAGTACACCTATTCCATATCTAATAATATGGAGCACGTGCATTTAAAACACCAAGACGCTCACCGTCGATACAAACCATTGCGCATTGCTGACTGATGACGTTGCAGGTTGAATACATGAACCATACAATTATTCTGTAAACGAATAAACAAGAGCACGAACGAAGTTAGGGATGAACACACATGCATAAAAGCCTGTCGTGGAATAATATTCATTATATTAATCAAAAAAGCCTTGTATGGATTGCCTCCAACGTTTCATTCTTAAAAGTCAGGAGCTCACGGAGTGCCTTCCACGTGTTGACGCTGGAGACGGCATTTAAATTTCATTGTTCTCATGCAATATCAGCAAATTAAAGGCGTTCTGTTGTCTGCAAGTGTTCCAGTGCTATATAAAGCATTGCATTTAACAAATGCACTGTTCATAATATGGAAAAGTACACCTATTCCATATCTAATAATATGGAGTAGGTGCATTTAAAACACCAAGACGCTCACCGTCGATACAAACCATTGCGCATTGCTGACTGATGACGTTGCAGGTGGAATACATGAACCATACAATTATTCTGTAAACGAATAAACAAGAGCACGAACGAAGTTAGGGATGAACACACACGCATAAAAGCCTGTCGTGGAATAATATTCATTATATTAATCATAAAAGCCTTGTATGGATTGCCTCCAACGTTTCATTCTTAAAAGTCAGGGAGCTCACGGAGTGCCTTCCACGTGTTGACGCTGGAGACAGCATTTAAATTTCATTGTTCTCATACAATATCAGCAAATTAAAGCCGTTCTGTTGTCTGCAAGTGTTCCAGCGATTTATGAAACATTTCATTTAATAAATGCAGTGTTCATAATATGGAAAAGTACACCTATTCCATATCTAATAATATGGAGTACGTGCATTTAAAATACCAAGACGCTCACCGTCGATACAAACCATTTCGCATTGCTGACTGATGAAGTTGCAGGTGGAATACATGAACCATACAATTATTCTGTAAACGAATAAACAAGAGAACGAACGAAGTTAGGGATGAGCATACACGCATAGAAGCCTGTCGTGGAATAATATTCATTATATTAATCATAAAAGCCTTGTATGGATTGCCTCCAACGTTTCAGTCTTAAAAGTCAGGGAGCTCACGGAGTGCCTTCCACGTGTTGACGCTGGAGACGGCATTTAAATTTCATTGTTCTCATACAATATCAGAAAATAAAGCCGTTCTGTTGTCTGCAAGTGTTCCAGCGATTTATGAAACATTTCATTTAATAAATGCAGAGTTTATAATATGGAAAATTACACCTATTCCATATCTAATATTATGGTGTACGTGCATTTAAAACACCAAGACGCTCACCGTCGATACAAACCATTGCGCATTGCTGACTGATGACGTTACAGGTGGAATACATGAACCATACAATTATTCTGTAAACGAATAAACAAGAGAACGAACGAAGTTAGGGATGAGCATACACGCATAAAAGCCTGTCGTGGAATAATATTCATTATATTAATCATAAAAGCCTTGTATGGATTGCCTCCAACGTTTCATTCTTAAAAGTCAGGGAGCTCACGGAGTGCCTTCCACGTGTTGACGCTGGAGACAGCATTTAAATTTCTTTGTTCTCATACAATATCAGCAAATTAAAGCCGTTCTGTTGTCTGCAAGTGTTCCAGCGCTATATAAAGCATTGCATTTAACAAATGCAGTGTTCATAATATGGAAAAGTACACCTATTCCATATCTAATAATATGGAGTACGTGCATTTAAAACACCAAGACGCTCACCGTCGATACAAACCATTGCGCATTGCTGACTGATGACGTTGCAGGTGGAATACATGAACCATACAATTATTCTGTAAACGAATAAACAAGAGAACGAAACGAAGTTAGGGATGAACACACACGCATAAAAGCCTGTCGTGGAATAATATTCATTATATTAATCATAAAAGCCTTGTATGGATTGCCTCCAACGTTTCATTCTTAAAAGTCAGGGAGCTCACGGAGTGCCTTCCACGTGTTGACGCTGGAGACGGCATTTAAATTTCATTGTTCTCATACAATATCAGCAAATTAAAGCCGTTCTGTTGTCTGCAAGTGTTCCAGCGCTTTATGAAACATTTCATTTAATAAATGCAGAGTTCATAATATGGAAAAGTACACCTATTCCATATCGAATAATATGAAGTACATGCATTTAAAACACCAAGACGCTCACCGTCGATACAATCCATTACGCATTGCTGACTGATGACGTTGCAGGTGGAATACATGAACCATACAATTATTCTGTAAACGAATAAACAAGAAAACGAACGAAGTTAGGGATGAGCATACACGCATAAAAGCCTGTCGTGGAAAAATATTCATTAATCATAAAAGCCTTGTATGGATTGCCTCCAACGTTTCATTCTTAAAAGTCAGGGAGCTCACTGAGTGCCTTCCACGTGTTGACGCTGGAGACGGCATTTAAATTTCATTGTTCTCATACAATATCAGCAAATTAAAGCCGTTCTGTTGTCTGCAAGTGTTCCAGCGCTATATAAAGCATTACATTTAACAAATGCAGTGTTCATAATATGGAAAAGTACACCTATTCCATATCTAATAATATGGAGTACGTGCATTTAAAACACCAAGACGCTCACCGTCGATACAAACCATTGCGCATTGCTGACTGATGACGTTGCAGGTGGAATACATGAACCATACAATTATTCTGTAAACGAATAAACAAGAGCACGAACGAAGTTAGGGATGAACACACACGCATAAAAGCCTGTCGTGGAATAACATTCATTATATTAATCAAAAAGCCTTGTATGGATTGCCTCCAACGTTTCATTCTTAAAAGTCAGGGGAGCTCACGGAGTGCCTTCCACGTGTTGACGCTGGAGACGGCATTTAAATTTCATTGTTCTCATACAATATCAGCAAATTAAAGGCGTTCTGTTGTCTGCAAGTGTTCCAGTGCTATATAAAGCATTGCATTTAACAAATGCAGTGTTCATAATATGGAAAAGTACACCTATTCCATATCTAATAATATGGAGTACGTGCATTTAAAAACACCAAGACGCTCACCGTCGATACAAACCATTGCGCATTGCTGACTGATGACGTTGCAGGTGGAATACATGAACCATACAATTATTCTGTAAACGAATAAACAAGAGCACGAACGAAGTTAGGGATGAACACACACGCATAAAAAGCCTGTCGTGGAATAATATTCATTATATTAATCATAAAAGCCTTGTATGGATTGCCTCCAACGTTTCATTCTTAAAAGTCAGGGAGCTCACGGAGTGCCTTCCACGTGTTGACGCTGGAGACGGCATTTAAATTTCATTGTTCTCATACAATATCAGCAAATTAAAGCCGTTCTGTTGTCTGCAAGTGTTCCAGCGCTTTATGAAACATTTCATTTAATAAATGCAGAGTTCATAATATGGAAAAGTACACCTATTCCATATCTAATAATATGGAGTACGTGCATTTAAAACACCAAGACGCTCACCGTCGATACAAACCATTGCGCATTGCTGACTGATGACGTCGCAGGTGGAATACATGAACCATACAATTATTCTGTAAACGAATAAACAAGAGCACGAACGAAGTTAGGGATGAACACAAACGCATAAAAGCCTGTCGTGGAATAATATTCATTATATTAATCATAAAAGCCTTGTATGGATTGCCTCCAACGTTTCATTCTTAAAAGTCAGGAGCTCACGGAGTGCCTTCCACGTGTTGACGCTGGAGACAGCATTTAAATTTCATTGTTCTCATACAATATCAGCAAATTAAAGCCGTTCTGTTGTCTGCAAGTGTTCCAGCGCTTTATGAAACATTTCATTTAATAAATGCAGTGTTCATAATATGGAAAAGTACACCTATTCCATATCTAATAATATGGAGTACGTGCATTTAAAACACCAAGACGCTCACCGTCGATACAAACCATTGCGCATTGCTGACTGATGACGTTGCAGGTGGAATACATGAACCATACAATACAATTATTCTGTAAACGAATAAACAAGAGAACGAACGAAGTTAGGGATGAGCATACACGCATAAAAGCCTGTCGTGGAATAATATTCATTATATTAATCATAAAAGCCTTGTATGGATTGCCTCCAACGTTTCATTCTTAAAAGTCAGGAGCTCACGGAGTGCCTTAGTGTTGATGGAGACACACACGCATACTAATCAGCCGTTCTGTTGTCTGCAAGTGTCGTTTAAAAATTTTCATAATATTCATTAATATTAACATCATTTAAAACACCAATTAATTGCTGACTGCCTAAACAAGTATGGATTGCCTTGTATGGAACGTTTCATTCTTAAAAGTCAGGGAGCTCACTGAGTGCCTTCCACGTGTTGACGCTGGAGACGGCATTTAAATTTCATTGTTCTCATACAATATCAGCAAATTAAAGCCGTTCTGTTGTCTGCAAGTGTTCCAGCGCTATATAAAGCATTGCATTTAACAAATGCAGTGTTCATAATATGGAAAAGTACACCTATTCCATATCTAATAATATGGAGTACGTGCATTTAAAACACCAAGACGCTCACCGTCGATACAAACCATTGCGCATTGCTGACTGATGACGTTGCAGGTGGAATACATGAACCATACAATTATTCTGTAAACGAATAAACAAGAGAACGAACGAAGTTAGGGATGAACACACACGCATAAAAGCCTGTCGTGGAATAATATTCATTATATTAATCAAAAAGCCTTGTATGGATTGCCTCCAACGTTTCATTCTTAAAAGTCAGGGAGCTCACGGAGTGCCTTCCACGTGTTGACGCTGGAGACGGCATTTAAATTTCATTGTTCTCATACAATATCAGCAAATTAAAGCCGTTCTGTTGTCTGCAAGTGTTCCAGTGCTATATAAAGCATTGCATTTAACAAATGCAGTGTTCATAATATGGAAAAGTACACCTATTCCATATCTAATAATATGGAGTACGTGCATTTAAAACACCAAGACGCTCACCGTCGATACAAACCATTGCGCATTGCTGACTGATGACGTCGCAGGTGGAATACATGAACCATACAATTATTCTGTAAACGAATAAACAAGAGCACGAACGAAATTAGGGATGAACACACACGCATAAAAGCCTGTCGTGGAATAATATTCATTATATTAATCATAAAAGCCTTGTATGGATTGCCCCCAACGTTTCATTCTTAAAAGTCAGGAGCTCACGGAGTGCCTTCCACGTGTTGACGCTGGAGACAGCATTTAAATTTAATTGTTCTCATACAATATCAGCAAATTAAAGCCGTTCTGTTGTCTGCAAGTGTTCCAGCGCTTTATGAAACATTTCATTTAATAAATGCAGAGTTCATAATATGGAAAAGTACACCTATTCCATATCTAATAATATGGAGTACGTGCATTTAAAACACCAAGACGCTCACCGTCGATACAAACCATTGCGCATTGCTGACTGATGACGTCGCAGGTGGAATACATGAACCATACAATTATTCTGTAAACGAATAAACAAGAGCACGAACGAAATTAGGGATGAACACAAACGCATAAAAGCCTGTCGTGGAATAATATTCATTATATTAATCATAAAAGCCTTGTATGGATTGCCTCCAACGTTTCATTCTTAAAAGTCAGGGAGCTCACGGAGTGCCTTCCACGTGTTGACGCTGGAGACAGCATTTAAATTTCATTGTTCTCATACAATATCAGCAAATTAAAGCCGTTCTGTTGTCTGCAAGTGTTCCAGCGATTTATGAAACATTTCATTTAATAAATGCAGTGTTCATAATATGGAAAAGTACACCTATTCCATATCTAATAATATGGA
The DNA here is from genome assembly GCA_019155185.1 of Beaufortia kweichowensis. Classification (NCBI taxonomy): domain Eukaryota; kingdom Metazoa; phylum Chordata; class Actinopteri; order Cypriniformes; family Gastromyzontidae; genus Beaufortia; species Beaufortia kweichowensis. Next base: position 3,254,987 of record CM032805.1, on the reverse strand, counting down.
GTACGTGCATTTAAAATACCAAGACGCTCACCGTCGATACAAACCATTGCGCATTGCTGACTGATGAAGTTGCAGGTGGAATACATGAACCATACAATTATTCTGTAAACGAATAAACAAGAGAACGAACGAAGTTAGGGATGAGCATACACGCATAGAAGCCTGTCGTGGAATAATATTCATTATATTAATCATAAAAGCCTTGTATGGATTGCCTCCAACGTTTCAGTCTTAAAAGTCAGCGAGCTCACGGAGTGCCTTCCAAGTGTTGACGCTGGAGACAGCATTTAAATTTCATTGCTCTCATACTATATCAGAAAATTAAAGCCGTTCTGTTGTCTGCAAGTGTTCCAGCGATTTATGAAACATTTCATTTAATAAATGCAGAGTTTATAATATGGAAAATTACACCTATTCCATATCGAATAATATGGAGTACATGCATTTAAAACACAAAGACGCTCACCGTCGATACAAACCATTGCGCATTGCTGACTGATGACGTTGCAGGTGGAATACATGAACCATACAATTATTCTGTAAACGAATAAACAAGAAAACGAACGAAGTTAGGGATGAGCATACACGCATAAAAGCCTGTCGTGGAAAAATATTCATTAATCATAAAAGCCTTGTATGGATTGCCTCCAACGTTTCATTCTTAAAAGTCAGGGAGCTCACTGAGTGCCTTCCACATGTTGAGGCTGGAGACGGCATTTAAATTTCATTGTTCTCATACAATATCAGCAAATTAAAGCCGTTCTGTTGTCTGCAAGTGTTCCAGCGCTATATAAAGCATTGCATTTAACAAATGCAGTGTTCATAATATGGAAAAGTACACCTATTCCATATCTAATAATATGGAGTACGTGCATTTAAAACACCAAGACGCTCACCTTCGATACAAACCATTGCGCATTGCTGACTGATGACGTTGCAGGTGGAATACATGAACCATACAATTATTCTGTAAACGAATAAACAAGAGAACGAACGAAGTTAGGGATGAGCAAACACGCATAAAAGCCTGTCGTGCAATAATATTCATTATATTAATCAAAAAAGCCTTGTATGAATTGCCTCCAACATTTCATTCTTAAAAGTCAGGGAGCTCACGGAGTGCCTTCCACGTGTTGACGCTGGAGAAGGCATTTAAATTTCATTGTTCTCATACAATATCAGCAAATTAAAGCCGTTCTGTTGTCTGCAAGTGTTCCAGCGCTTTATGAAACATTTCATTTAATAAATGCAGAGTTCATAATATGGAAAAGTACACCTATTCCATATCTATTAATATGAAGTACATGCATTTAAAACACAAAGACGCTCACCATCGATACAAACCATTGCGCATTGCTGACTGATGACGTTGCAGGTGGAATACATGAACGATACAATTATTCTGTAAACGAATAAACAAGAGCACGAACGAAGTTAGGGATGAACACAAACGCATAAAAGCCTGTCGTGGAATAATATTCATTATATTAATCATAAAAGCCTTGTATGGATTGCCTCCAACGTTTCATTCTTAAATGTCAGGGAGCTCACGGAGTGCCTTCCACGTGTTGACGCTGGAGACGGCATTTAAATTTCATTGTTCTCATGCAATATCAGCAAATTAAAGGCGTTCTGTTGTCTGCAAGTGTTCCAGTGCTATATAAAGCATTGCATTTAACAAATGCACTGTTCATAATATGGAAAAGTACACCTATTCCATATCTAATATTATGGTGTACGTGCATTTAAAACACCAAGACGCTCACCGTCGATACAAACCATTGCGCATTGCTGACTGATGACGTTGCAGGTGGAATACATGAACCATACAATTATTCTGTAAACGAATAAACAAGAGAACGAACGAAGTTAGGGATGAGCATACACGCATAAAAGCCTGTCTTGGAATAATATTCATTATATTAATCATAAAAGCCTTGTATGGACAGCCTCCAACGTTCATTCTTAAAAGTCAGGGAGCTCACGGAGTGCCTTCCACGTGTTGACGCTGGAGACAGCATTTAAATTTAATTGTTCTCATACAATATCAGCAAATTAAAGCCGTTCTGTTGTCTGCAAGTGTTCCAGCGCTATATAAAGCATTACATTTAACAAATGCAGTGTTCATAATATGGAAAAGTACACCTATTCCATATCTAATAATATGGAGCACGTGCATTTAAAACACCAAGACGCTCACCGTCGATACAAACCATTGCGCATTGCTGACTGATGACGTTGCAGGTTGAATACATGAACCATACAATTATTCTGTAAACGAATAAACAAGAGCACGAACGAAGTTAGGGATGAACACACATGCATAAAAGCCTGTCGTGGAATAACATTCATTATATTAATCAAAAAAGCCTTGTATGGATTGCCTCCAACGTTTCATTCTTAAAAGTCAGGGAGCTCACGGAGTGCCTTCCACGTGTTGACGCTGGAGACGGCATTTAAATTTCATTGTTCTCATGCAATATCAGCAAATTAAAGGCGTTCTGTTGTCTGCAAGTGTTCCAGTGCTATATAAAGCATTGCATTTAACAAATGCACTGTTCATAATATGGAAAAGTACACCTATTCCATATCTAATAATATGGAGTAGGTGCATTTAAAACACCAAGACGCTCACCGTCGATATAAACCATTGCGCATTGCTGACTGATGACGTCGCAGGTGGAATACATGAACCATACAATTATTCTGTAAACGAATAAACAAGAGCACGAACGAAATTAGGGATGAACACAAACGCATAAAAGCCTGTCGTGGAATAATATTCATTATATTAATCATAAAAGCCTTGTATGGATTGCCTCCAACGTTTCATTCTTAAAAGTCAGGGAGCTCACGGAGTGCCTTCCACGTGTTGACGCTGGAGACAGCATTTAAATTTCATTGTTCTCATACAATATCAGCAAATTAAAGCCGTTCTGTTGTCTGCAAGTGTTCCAGCGCTTTATGAAACATTTCATTTAATAAATGCAGAGTTCATAATATGGAAAAGTACACCTATTCCATATCGAATAATATGAAGTACATGCATTTAAAACACCAAGACGCTCACCGTCGATACAATCCATTACGCATTGCTGACTGATGACGTTGCAGGTGGAATACATGAACCATACAATTATTCTGTAAACGAATAAACAAGAGAACGAACGAAGTTAGGGATGAGCATACACGCATAAAAGCCTGTCGTGGAAAAATATTCATTATATTAATCATAAAAGCCTTGTATGTGTAACCAGGTGGTAAAAAGTGAATACTTGTATTTTCCTCGAGTCGTCAGCAGGGGGTGTTGTGTACATTGCACATGGGAAGTGCGCATGCGTTCTCGTCCTCAGATATTTTGAGTGATGCATAGTGAGCAGTGCGTGGGAGACGAGCATTCTCCGTAATCGGTGTCATATGTGAGACCAGCCAGCGGTAAATATAGTATTTCCTGTTAATATTCTTGTTTATTACCATTTCAGGATCTATATATTTTGTTGTGTTGTTTTTAAGAGATGACGTATTTACAAAGTTATATATCGTATGAGTCAGGATGGTATGACGTCACACCATGCGGTGTAGGCCTGTTCAATTTTGGGTTTACCAAAATGTCTTATACTTTTACATTTTGGAAAGGTTTCATGTGATTTATACTTGATCTGTTTTATTACAGAGCATTTACAGCATATTGTTGGGGATTTCAGCCCTCATAAAGTGAATGTGAGATGTGAAATAGGAGCTCATAGTCATGTGAGTGTTCTTTTCTCCTATTTTCTTTAAGCGTTATGTAAGTGAATAATATTTCCTTGTACTTATGATGTTTTTTTATTTTATACAGTATTCCCACTGCCGTATTTTGCCGTATTGTGCTATATTGTTTTGAATGTAAATCATTATCATCAGTACTAATCATGAACTGAGAAATGTAGAGCTGTGAGTTGTAAATCACATTCCCCGCTCAGAGTATCTTTCTTTGTTATGTTTTGTTTCCTTTATTTTTTCCCAAAACTCTGTTTTATTTATTTTGGTCTATTTTGTGAAAGCCGTGAGCCGGAACGGTCCACTGTACGTTCTGAAAAGAAATCTTTCAGCACAAATAATTCCTTTGAAAAGTTAACTAAATAAATTTCAAAGTAAGTGAACCTGCTAAATGTGGTCTTGGTGGTAAATCAAAATCCCCGGTCACACATTTTTGGTACCAGAAGTGGGGTTGTTTATTTAGTCTGATCCGGTTGCGGCGAGCGGCGTGTTTGGTTGGGCAATACGGCAGTGGTGAATATTTTGCAGAGGCGTCCAGAGCGTGGAGGATCGCAGCTGCGGGCGGACGCGGACGGACGATGGGACTGATCGGGTTTCTGGTGTGCCAGGCTGCTCAGAGAACTGATCCGGTTGATGTGATCCCTTCTGTCGACGTGCAATGTAGCTCCCAGGATTTCACAGATGCATCAAGGAACTGTGTATCAACGCAAGGGTGTCTGAGGTATTAAAAAAGGACTGAGAACGAGTTTTGTACTAAGGACATTTATATTGGACTGAGTTGTTAATCTTGGGTTATTTTCATTTTGACCTAATTGTGTAAGAAATGTCGGACTCTGAAGAACTATCTGAAGCGGGGGTAGACATCCCCGTTGATGGGGCTGTGGGTAATGATGTAATAGAGCAAATAAGGGGTCAAATTCAAGAGTTAAGAGATTGGAGGGACGATTCTCTGGCCAATAGGGCTGTTGGTGGGGGTAATTCAACTCGCTCTTACATTTATGTTCCGCGTGAACGTCAGGTTCAACCCTTTTGTGGGGAGTATAACAAGGATGGGAGGTCTGTAGAAGAGTTTATCGAGGAGGTAGAAAGGGTTCTACGGGCCAGAGACCAGACACGGGAAGAACAGTTGGACTTTATAATTTCACTGTTGAGGGGGCCCGCACTGGAAGAGGTGCGTTTATGTGTGGGTAACCAGTCTAGACAGGCTAGTGATTTGTTTACTTTCCTGCGTGAAGCATTTGGGGAACGGCGTAGCGGGACTCAACTGTTGCAGATGTTTTACAACCGCAAACAGTTGGAGGGGGAAGACCTTCGAAATTACTCTCATGCTCTCTCTCGCCTATTAAGCTCTGTCACAAAACAGTCCCCAGGTGGTCTGACTAATGAGCAGGGGATTTTACGTGATCAGTTTGTGGAGGGTGTGCGAGACGCTGCGTTAAGGCGCGAGCTGCGTAAAATAGTCAGAGAAAAGCCTCACTTGACCCTGCTTGGGATTCGTAATGAAGCTATTCTGTGGTCCATGGAAGAGAGCAGGCCGACTAGGGTCGCAAAATAGTCGACCTGTCCATTCAGAATTACTTAGCTGAAACTAAGGGTAAGGCTGCCGGGTCTGAGAACCAAACATCTATTGTGTTAAATGATATTCTACAGGTGATTACTCGACAGGACAAGCGAATAAGTGAGCAAGAGCGAACAATTTCAGAGCTCACCAAGGCTGTTAAAGAGTTGACTGCGCAACGGTCTGTGTCAGTTCCGCAAAATTTTGTGCCCTTGTCTCCTCCCAGGTTTACAGAGGAGGGAGAACCTATCTGTTTCAGATGCAATGAGGTTGGACATATTGCTAGGCGCTGCACGATGAGACGGGGTGGGAGACCCAAGAGTGCGGTCAGGACTGCTGAAGGGCAAGAAAAACAAGGTCCTTCCATGGCGATGAGTCAGGCAACACAGGGGGTAGTGTCTGGTTCACTACCTGAGGGAACCAGTCGAGACAGGTTTCTTGAACGGGCAGTTGGAACGTGCCCAATGGTGGACTTGAAAATCAGGGGTGTGCTTGTGTCATGTCTGCTCGACACTGGTAGTCAGGTCAGTACTATCACAGAGGGGTTCTTCCGAGAGCATCTATTTGGGAATAAGAGTGATGTGTTGTCTACTTCAGGTTGGCTAAAGATCACCGCAGCCAACGGTTTAGACATTCCCTATCTGGGTTACATGGAGCTGGACGTAGAGGTTATGGGGATGACTTTGCCAGAGTGTGGTTTCTTGATTGTTAAAGAAACTCCTAGTCCATCGTCTATGGCGGTGCTTATTGGAATGAACATTATTAGTAAGTGTGGCTGTGTTTGCGTTGGACGATGATGATCTGGGATATACAGATAAGGTTCAACACGAGATACATTTGACTGATGACGTACCGGTGAACCAGCCTTACCGACGCATTCCACCGAATCAGTATCAAGAGGTCAGAGAGCACATCACAAGGCTGCTGAAGAAGGGTGTCATTCAGGAAAGTGTGAGTGCTTATGCCTCGCCGGTGGTACTGGTGCGCAAAACAGATGGGTCACTACGCTTGTGCGTAGATTATAGAAAGCTCAACGCTAAGACGAGGCGTGATGCATTTCCGCTACCTAGAATTGACGAGAGCTTTGATGCTCTCGGGGGAGCGAAGTTTTTCTCGACTGTGGACTTGGCCTCTGGTTATCATCAGATTGCAGTGAGTGATGGAGATAGAGCCAAGACGGCGTTCACAACGCCCTTTGGTTTATTTGAGTACCGGAGGATGCCGTTTGGGGTCTGCAATGGACCATCCACATTTCAGCGGCTTATGCAGGCTGTCATGAGTGACCTGATCTTTCAGGTGTTGATCGTGTACTTAGATGACATTTTGCTGTTTTCACGAACATTTGAAGAACATCTGGAAAGGTTGGAGATGGTGCTGAAGCGGTTGGCAGAAACCGGTTTAAAGGTGAAGCTAGGGAAGTGTTGTTTCCTCCAAGACTCTGTGCGTTTCCTGGGTCATCAGGTGTCAGTGCAGGGGATTTCTCCTGACCCTAACAAGGTTGCTGCAGTTAGCAATTGGAAGATCCCAGAAACTGTCAAGGAGTTGAGGTCATTTCTAGGGTTTTGCAGCTATTATAGAAAGTTTATCGAGGGATTCTCAAAGATAGCTGGACCCTTACATGATCTGGTGAATGTGTGTTTGCGAAAAGGCAGGTGGGCAAAGAGTGGCCATCTTAGTACTCTGTGGTCTGTGGAATGTGATCGTGCATTCAATCAGTTAAAGGAGAAACTTACAACAGCCCCTGTACTTGGGTTCGCAGATTTCAGTTGTCCGTTCATCCTTGAAACCGACGCGAGCTTGAATGGTTTAGGTGCCATCCTGTATCAGAAACAGGGTGAAGGAAAGAGGGTTATTGCATATGCGAGCAGAAGGTTGCGTGATGCAGAGAAAAATGATCGCAATTACAGTAGCATGAAGCTCGAGTTACTGGCCCTTAAGTGGGCGGTAGTCGAAAAATTTCGTGGGTACTTACTTGGGTCTTGGTTTGAGGTGATCACTGATAATAATCCACTCTGCCACTTGCAAACCGCCAAGCTAGGAGCGGTCGAGCAGCGGTGGGTAGCACAGCTCTCTGTCTTTAACTTTGAGGTAAAGTACAGACCAGGCAAGAGTAACGCTGCAGCTGACGCTCTGTCTAGGCAGGAGTTTGCAGGGGAGCCTGAATCTGATCCTGATGCTGACTGGAACGAGTGTGTAGCGATTTGCAGTGTGCTTAGTCGGGGTACAGCCTTGGGACCTGCACTTGCCTTGAAGGGTGTTGAGTGCACCAGGTTGAGGCAGATTCGTGTGTTGGAGGCTGGAGAAAAAATTATCACTAGTCTCCAAGGCAACACTCATACACTTCCCGGTTACACTAAGGAACAGCTGGTTGAGTTTCAGAAAAGTGACCTTGTTCTGGGAGAATTTAGAAAGTACTGGGAAAAGAAAAAGAGACCAGTGCACTCAGAAAGGAAGTCTCTGTCCAAGTCATTGAAGTGTCTTCTGAAGCAGTGGAGTTTTATCAGAGAACTTGATGGGTTGCTGTATCGAGTAGTAGATCACTCTTCTGAGGAGAGCTGTTGGCAACTGTTGTTGCCGGGGTGTTTGAAAGAACAAGTGCTGCGGAGTGTGCACGACGATATGGGGCACCAGGGCATCGAGCGGACCGTGGGGTTGTTGAAGCAGAGATGTTTTTGGTCTGGTATGCATGAAGATGTGGAGGAGTGGGTAAAGAAGTGTCAACGGTGCATCCTCACAAAGATGCCACAACCAAGAGTCCGTGCCCCTGTGAGAGCATTTTTGGCTTCCAGGCCCCTGGAAGTGATTGCGGTGGACTTCACTGTCTTAGAACCTGCTTCTGATGGGCGTGAGAATGTACTGGTTGTTACGGACATTTTCACAAAGTTTACACAGGCATTTCCCACCAAAGATCAAAAGGCCGATACCACAGCAAAGATCTTGTTGAAGGAGTGGTTTATGAAGTACGGCATCCCGGAGAGGTTGCACTCCGATCAAGGTAGAAATTTTGAGAGTGAAGTAGTAGCCGAGCTGTGCAGACTCTATGGGGTGAAAAAGACCCGTACGACCCCTTATAGGCCACAAGGGAATGCCCAATGTGAGCGTTATAACCGAACGCTTCATAACCTGTTACGTACACTTCCGCCAGAACGAAAGCGGCGTTGGCCTGAGTATTTGCCAGAGTTAGTTCACGCGTACAATGTGACTCCGCATGCTACTACAGGTTTTTCCCCTTATTATCTTCTTTTTGGGGTACAGCCGCATTTGCCCATTGATGCATTGTTGGGTGGTGAGGAAGTCTTGGAGGGGAGACAAGACTGGTTATCTGTTCATCAGGAGAGGCTGAGGTACGCACATGAGAAAGCCAGGGAGTTCTCAGAGGAAAAAGCCTTAGAGAGAGTGACACGGTTGAATGAAAAGGCATTTTGTCCCCAGGTCGGTGTGGGCGAGTTGGTGTATTTGCGTCAGCGGTTTCCAGGCAGAAACAAGATCCAAGATGCCTGGAGCCCGATTGTGTACCGAGTAGTGGAAATAATAGGCATGACTTACACAGTGGAACCTTTAGAGGGAGGGCCCTCGAAAAGGGTTCACCGTTCAGAGTTGCGTCCAGGTGCTGTGCCCACTCCTAGGCCTAGGAGTAGGGATAAGTCTCAACCAGAAACACAGCATGTCATCATAGACGAGAGTGATACTGTTGAGCCAGATCTTGTGTTGGTAGAGGAGGTGGTGCAACCCTCGGTAAGATGGGCCACGAACATTCCAGTTGACTCAGAGATACCGGGTACTGTGGAGTTAGGGGGTAAAAGTTCTGAAGCTAACCAGGTACTGACATCATCTGACGTTGGTAGAGATTCTGTAGAGTGTGATGTTGTGTCCCCGAATGCAGAGGTTGCAGATGAGCCTGTCCGGTCTCAGGAGTTTGCAACTGGTGAAATGCATGACGGAGTTCCGAGAGAAGTACCAGTTCCAGCTGTGCGCAGAAGCAAGCGAACAACTGCGGGCGTTCACACAAATACTTTTCATGCACCTAGGTCTGCTTGTCATGCAGTAAGCATCAGCACAGATATGGTGTCTCAAGTGCTGACGAGTATTGGCACTGCGTTGTTTGAGAAGGCGTTACAGGGTGCCATGAATACTGAATTAATAACTGAGTGAGTCATCGAGGGCGCTGACTTATTGCAGGGGAGAATGTAACCAGGTGGTAAAAAGTGAATACTTGTATTTTCCTCGAGTCGTCAGCAGGGGGTGTTGTGTACATTGCACATGGGAAGTGCGCATGCGTTCTCGTCCTCAGATATTTTGAGTGATGCATAGTGAGCAGTGCGTGGGAGACGAGCATTCTCCGTAATCGGTGTCATATGTGAGACCAGCCAGCGGTAAATATAGTATTTCCTGTTAATATTCTTGTTTATTACCATTTCAGGATCTATATATTTTGTTGTGTTGTTTTTAAGAGATGACGTATTTACAAAGTTATATCGTGTATGAGTCAGGATGGTATGACGTCACACCATGCGGTGTAGGCCTGTTCAATTTTGGGTTTACCAAAATGTCTTATACTTTTACATTTTGGAAAGGTTTCATGTGATTTATATGTAACCAGGTGAAAAGGTGTAGTAAAACTCAAGACTGGTTTTTTAGACCCTGGGTTGAATGTACTGTACATAGAGTGTGTGTTTGGTGTCTGTCTAGGGTGTTGCTGTAATGTTGTGCTGGCCCTTTAAGAAGCACGGTTGTGTGAGTGTCGGGAAAAAAGTGCCGAAAGAGACACAGATGAGCAGCACGAGTTAGCTGCGTGTGCTAGAAGTTTCTCAGTAGTTGAATAACGCTGGTTAAAAGCTGTTAAATCCCAAAATAGAGGGGAATGTGTACACTTAGTAAATTATAACTCGTTTTCGGTGCTAGTGTGATTGGCGAATCAACATCAGTTGCTGGTGAATATGTCGGTGTGACGTAATAAACTGTTTTCATCCAAGCGTAAGTGTTGATGATGTTATCTGTATTGTAACATTTATTTAAGCATAATCTGAGATAAACCAGTAATATTAACATGTGATTATTTTGTTTAGAGGGGAGAGAAAGTGCTCCTTAGATGCTTTGTGTTGCGGTGCAGGTGTAAAACATTCACGTGAGTGTTCACTTTTATTGGTTGTACAAATATTTGTTATACACATGCATGTTTTTTTCAACGAGTGTGATGGTATGATTGTTTCACTGTTATGTGTTTCAAAATGTTAAGGAAGTTTTGTAATTTTTCCCTGTATTGTATGCAGAGGGAAATTGAGTTAGCATAGGCCATGTTAAAGTGTGAACCTGTGCTAAAGCTGTAAGTTTAAAGCAGCAAATTCATTTTTTGAAGCTCTCTGTGAACTCAGTTGCTAATGTAATGTTGTTATATGATGTAATGTTATAATATAATGTAATGCATTTAACTGGGTGTTGAATTGTGCAATGGTGGTTAAAAATGTGTTTTAGTGTGTAAAATTGTATTTCCTAAATTCCTTTGTATATTTTGAGTGAGGTTATTGGGTTGAACAATTTTGATGATTGACAGCTGCTGAATATGTGCTTTTGTTTTTCAGAGTAAGGGGCTACTACCGTTGTTTATGTTTATGTTTATGTTCATGTTTATTGGTCGTCCATATCTACGTTGACTGTAAATGTGGAAAAGAAGGCACAGACAATTTGTTGCTGAGATCAATCTATATTGCCTTACCTGGCTGCATTTAAGTTTGACTTTTTCCATTCAATTCCCCAAATTGCATAATTAACGCTGCGCTGTTTCAAGTGCAGTCTGGAATAAAAGTTCCCTCTTTCATCCTGTGTCCGGTGTCACCTTTCGATATCTCGGGCCACAGAGATTTTGGTACCAGAAGTGGGGTTTCCATTGCTAAATTTGGGGAACATAGACAACGGTAGTAGTGAGGAGGGGTCGAGTACCGGTGCCGAGGAGGTCGACGACGTGCAGTGTGGCGTGCCTGGAGAGCCTGCAGGGAAGCAAGGGACCAGCTTCCGGAAGCGCAGGAGGGTGTTCACTTCACCGCTAAGATCGTTGGCAAAGGAGACTGTGAGGAATCGCCCCTTTCAAGTTGGACTGTAGTGACTGTGTTTTTTTACTTTGCCATCCAAGTTAGAGACATTATCTGAACATGGAGCAGAATGACGATGAGCCGGCTGCTCGGGCTGGAACCAGCCATGACGTGGACAATGCTGCTGCTGCGAGTAGTGGAGATGAAGGTAATCCAGTGGCAGAACTGCAATCACAAATATTAGAGTTAGGTCGAAGACATGACCAAGTAATGTCAACCCTTGCTAATATGAGTAATGTTACCAGTAGGTCATATGTTTATATTCCGAGGGAGCGTCAAATTGTGCCCTTCAGTGGTGATTATGTTAAAGATGGTCAGTCCATCGATGAGTTCATTGATGAGGTTGAACGGGTAATTCGGGTGAGGGGTTTGAACACTGATGACCAAGTTGATTTCATAATTTCACATTTAAGAGGTTCTGCATTAGATGAAGTAAAGTTGCGCATGGGGGGAGAGACCAAACAACCCAGTGATCTGTTTTCATATTTGCGGGGGGCTTTTAGGGAGAAACGCACTACACCCCAATTGTTGCATGCTTTTTATGCGCGCCGACAGTTAGAGGGGGAAGATTTCCGTGACTTTTCACATGCTCTCTCTCAGCTTCTGAATTCTGCTCTCCAACAGTCTCAAAATGCTGTGTCTGATCCCCAGCTTGCTTTAAGAGATCAGTTCATTGAAGGCATAAGAGATGCGACTTTACGCAGAGAGCTGCGCAAGTTTGTCAGAGAAAAGCCTCAGTCCACCTTATTTGACATACGTGAAGAGGCCATGATGTGGGTGGTGGAGGACAGGCCCCGTGGTTCTAATGTGGCCAGGACTCGAAATATTGTGAGTACGTGTTCTGGAGAAATGTCAGAGCATTCAAGTCCAGTCAGTGCTACACAAAGTGACGTAGCAGTGGCCTTGCAGGAGGTAGTAAAAATCATCGCTCAGCAGGGTAAAGCTATTGGGGAACTCACTAATGCAGTTCGTGAACTTGCTGTACAAAAGGCCAGTTCCAATAATAGTCAGAGTGAAAAGCCTAAAGTCAAACCCAAGTATACAGATGATGGCCAACCCATCTGTTTAAGGTGTGAAGGGGTGGGACATATAGCTAGACAGTGTCCTGTACCACGTAGCTTCAAAGGCCGGTCCACTGCCACCACAGATTCTGCGGTGCAGGGAAACGGAGCCTCTCCATTGCTGTGAGCCAAGCAATGCGAGGAAAATCAGAAGGCTCAAATTGTAGTACATTAACGAAAGAACGTTTCCTGGAGCGTGCAGTTGGAAAATGTCCTGAAGTGGATATTCACATTGGGGGTGTTCCAGTTAGGTGTCTGCTAGACACAGGAAGTAATGTGAGTACCCTAACCGAAAGTTTCTTCAGAGAAAATCTCCATGGGGAAGACAGGGACCTTCACTGCACCTCTAAGTGGCTAAAAATTACTGCAGCAAACAAGCTACCACTGCCATACTTAGGCTATGTTGAATTGGACATCCAGGTGATGGGGCTAACTATACCTGAATGTGGGTTTTTGATTGTCCGAGACGGGGACGCTGCTGAGTCGGATCCAACGCCCCCTGGAATCATAGGCATGAATATCACCCAGAGATGCAGAGAGCTGGCACTGACTGAGTTTGACACGACTTTAGGAGGGAAGCTGGACTCTGTGTGGAGAGAAGCTTTCAGTCATGTACAGGAAGTTGAGCTGGTAAAAACAATGTCGGCTGCCAGAGTTAGTGGTAAGGGCAAAACCCATGTACCAGCATCCTCGGTAGCCACAGTCTATGCCCGAGTAAATAAGAAAGCCACTGACACCGGAGCGTGGCAGCTGCTGGAACCAGGAAGCACCCCTTTACCAGGCGGATTGATTCCCCTGCCCACCTTAGTGTCGCCCCGAAGTCAAGTGTTTCCAGTTCAAGTGGTCAACTTTTCCCAGGAAGATGTTTGGCTGCCTCCTAGAGTTCGGCTTGGGATACTTAACCACTGTCAGTGTGCTGGAAGTGACGTTTGTGAGGTGAGATTCCAGCGCATCTCTGCTGACCACGAGGAGGTGAAAATTGATCAGAGAGACAAACCAATGTCTGATTCCGATCTAAGTAATCTGTTAAGTAGGCTGCATATAGGAGGTACTCCTGAACAGCAAGCCCAGCTTGGTGTACTACTCATGAAGCATGCCGATGTGTTCGCGATTCGTGATGAAGACCTGGGATACACGGATCGGGTTAAGCATGAGATCCACTTGACAGATGATACTCCCATTTCTCAGCCATATCGCAGGATACCACCGACTCAGTTTGAGGAGGTCAAAGAGCATATCTCGGGTTTACTTCGGAAGGGTGTCATCCAGGAAAGCTCAAGTTCCTTTGCGTCACCCATTGTCCTGGTGCGCAAGGCTGATGGAAGTCTGAGGCTGTGTGTGGATTATAGGAGACTAAACTCCAAGACTAAGCGTGATGCTTTTCCATTGCCGCGCATTGATGAGAGTTTGGATGCATTGGGTGGAGCACAAGTTTTCTCGACAATAGATCTTGCTAGTGGGTACCATCAAGTTGCGGTCCGTGAGGAGGACAGACCTAAAACGGCTTTCACTACACCTTTTGGTCTTTATGAATACCGGCGGATGCCCTTTGGGCTGTGCAATGCCCCTGCGACTTTCCAGAGGCTCATGCAAGCCAGCATGTGTAATTTAGTCTTCCAAATTGTGCTCATTTACTTAGATGACTTGTTGGTGTACTCGTCTACCTTTCATGAACATCTGGTGCGCCTTGAAACAGTGTTTAAAAGGTTGAGAGAAACTGGGCTAAAGGTGAAAATAGAGAAGTGTCACTTTTTGCAGGCAGAGGTGAGATTCCTTGGTCATCAAGTTTCAGCTGAGGGCGTGGGTACAGACCCTGATAAGATAAGTGCAGTTCGGGAGTGGCCAGTCCCTAGTACTCTCAAGGAGCTCAGATCCTTCTTAGGATTCTGTAGTTATTATAGAAGATTCATTGAGGGGTTTTCACAGATAGCTGGGTCGCTTCATGATGTAGTGAATGTGTGCCTTAGAGAGGCAAGTTCCATCAAGGCAGCTCAGGTGTTTAAGAGTTCTTGGTCTCCCCAGTGTCAAACGGCATTTGAACGTCTCAAAGACAAACTTACCAGTGCACCGACACTGGGGTATGCTGATTTCACACTCCCCTTTGTGATAGAGACTGATGCGAGCAACCTTGGGTTGGGAGCAGTCTTGTATCAGCATCAAAAGGGTAAGAAAACTGTGATCGCATATGCCAGTAGGAGGTTAAGGGGGGCTGAGAAAAATGATCAAAATTACAGCAGCATGAAGTTGGAACTGTTAGCGCTTAAGTGGGCGGTCACTGAAAAGTTCAGAAGTTACTTGTTGGGGTCCAAATTCACCATCATAACAGACAACAATCCCCTCTGCCATCTCACGACTGCTAAATTGGGAGCCATTGAACAGCGTTGGGTTGCCCAGCTCGCTGTATTTGATTTTGAAGTCAAGTATCGTCCTGGACGATGCAACACTGCTGCTGATGCCCTTTCCAGGATACCAGGGTCCAGGGAACCAGACTTTGGAAGCGAAGATGCAGAGTATGATGGCTGCGTGGCAATCTGTAACTCGCTCAGGACAGGAACAGCTCTGGGGCCAGACCTGCTAGCAGCTGGTGTGGAGTGCAGCAAAGTCAGGCAGCTACAGGCGTCCTTGGCTGGAGAAGATGATGATGTGGGTGAGAATACTCCGACTTTGCCAGGGTATTCAAAAGCAGAACTTCAACAGTTTCAGGAGTCAGATCCAACGCTCTCTGTATTTACGGAGTTCTGGAAGCGACAAAAGAAACCATCCAAGCAAGAGAGGTTATGTTTGCCCAGAGCTGTGCATTCCCTGTTGAAACAGTGGCCAAGGATCAGAGCGAAGGATGGTCTCTTATATCGTGTAATCGATGATGTCCATACTGGTGAATGTTTCCAGCTGCTATTACCTACCTGCCTGATAGATCAAGTCCTGAAAAACGTCCACAATCAGATGGGTCATCAAGGGATAGAGAGAACCTTAGGCCTGTTGAGACAGAGATGTTTCTGGGTAGGGATGCACGAGGATGTGGAACAGTGGGTGAAGCGATGTCAACGCTGTGTGTTAGCGAAGATGCCGCAACCCAAGATTAAGGCACCTTGGGCTTCCTTCTTGGCGTCCCGACCACTGGAGGTTGTAGCAGTCGACTTTACAACCCTTGAACCAGCCACGGATGGGCGAGAAAATGTTTTAGTAGTGACGGATGTGTTTACAAAATTCAGTCAAGCATTTCCCACTCGTGATCAGAAAGCTGAGACCACCGCCAAGATCCTACTCAGAGAATGGTTCTTGAAGTATGGAGTTCCCCAACGATTACACTCGGATCAGGGCAGGAACTTTGAAAGCGCTGTGATTGCGGAGCTCTGCAAGTTGTATGGGGTCAAGAAAACTCGCACAACACCGCATCACCCCCAGGGCAATCCACAATGTGAAAGGTTCAATAGAACTCTTCATGACCTCTTGAAGTCTCTCCCGCCCGAAAAGAAGCGCAGATGGCCAGACCATTTATCTGAGCTTGTTTATGCATATAACGTAACACCACACTCATCCACAGGGTACTCACCGTACTATCTGTTGTTCGGGATCCAGCCGCATCTGCCAGTTGATGCTCTGTTGGGCCAGGAGCCTGTAACAGATGATAAGCCTGACTGGTTAAAAGTGCACCAAGAACGTCTCCGAGATGCCCATGTTCGAGCAAAGGAATATGCTGAACGGAAAGCTGCGGAAAGAGCAAGGCAGCATGAGGAGAATGTATATTGCCCAGCTGTAGAGGTGGGGCAACATGTGTACCTGCGACACCGCCCACCTGGACGAAACAAGATTCAGGACGCTTGGTCTTCCATTGTGTACAGGGTGTTAGATGTTCAAGGGACCACGTACACTGTAGAGCCTGCTGAAGGGGGTCCAGCAAAGAGGGTGCACAGGTCCAATCTCAGGCTTTGTACTAACCTAGTCCCAGTGCCAATGCCAAGATGTCAGAAACCACCTGTCCGCGATGTAGTGACCTCAGGCTCAGAGTCGGAGATGCCATCGTTGGAGGCAGAGTGTGTTCTAGTGGAGGAAGTGTTTTGTCCTAGGGAGGAAGTCACAGCAGTTGTAATACCTGAGTGTGCAGAGCAGCCCATTCCTGAGTCCAGAGACCATTTGAATTATCAGGAGGAGCATTCTACCAGGAGTGGTGATAGTGCAAGACCTGATGATAGTCTAGAAGAGACATCAGTATCTGTTGAGCCAGTAACAGAATGTGTCCACTTACCTGTGGAAGATCAAGTGATGAGACCTGTGCCTACTCCTAGAAAAATAAGAAAAGGTAGTGTTCGGCAGGAAGAGAATTGTCCCACTGCGCGTAAAACGCAGAGAACAACTGCAGGAACACACAATAATCCTTATCGATTGCCTAAGTCTGTATGCAATGCAGTGTCTTTCAGTCCTGATGTGCTTTCCCAGGTGCTAGCTGGAATGGTTCTTTATACCACAGGGCAGCTTCAAGGGGGGCAAGATTGTTAGTGTTGATAGTCACCGAGGACGTTGACATTCAGCAGGGGAGAGTGTAACCAGGTGAAAAGGTGTAGTAAAACTCAAGACTGGTTTTTTAGACCCTGGGTTGAATGTACTGTACATAGAGTGTGTGTTTGGTGTCTGTCTAGGGTGTTGCTGTAATGTTGTGCTGGCCCTTTAAGAAGCACGGTTGTGTGAGTGTCGGGAAAAAAGTGCCGAAAGAGACACAGATGAGCAGCACGAGTTAGCTGCGTGTGCTAGAAGTTTCTCAGTAGTTGAATAACGCTGGTTAAAAGCTGTTAAATCCCAAAATAGAGGGGAATGTGTACACTTAGTAAATTATAACTCGTTTTCGGTGCTAGTGTGATTGGCGAATCAACATCAGTTGCTGGTGAATATGTCGGTGTGACGTAATAAACTGTTTTCATCCAAGCGTAAGTGTTGATGATGTTATCTGTATTGTAACATTTATTTAAGCATAATCTGAGATAAACCAGTAATATTAACATGTGATTATTTTGTTTAGAGGGGAGAGAAAGTGCTCCTTAGATGCTTTGTGTTGCGGTGCAGGTGTAAAACATTCACGTGAGTGTTCACTTTTATTGGTTGTACAAATATTTGTTATACACATGCATGTTTTTTTTCAACGAGTGTGATGGTATGATTGTTTCACTGTTATGTGTTTCAAAATGTTAAGGAAGTTTTGTAATTTTTTCCCTGTATTGTATGCAGAGGGAAATTGAGTTGGCATAGGCCATGTTAAAGTGTGAACCTGTGCTAAAGCTGTAAGTTTAAAGCAGCAAATTCATTTTTTTGAAGCTCTCTGTGAACTCAGTTGCTAATGTAATGTTGTTATATGATGTAATGTTATAATATAATGTAATGCATTTAACTGGGTGTTGAATTGTGCAATGGTGGTTAAAAATGTGTTTTAGTGTGTAAAATTGTATTTCCTAAATTCCTTTGTATATTTTGAGTGAGGTTATTGGGTTGAACAATTTTGATGATTGACAGCTGCTGAATATGTGCTTTTGTTTTTCAGAGTAAGGGGCTACTACCGTTGTTTATGTTTATGTTTATGTTCATGTTTATTGGTCGTCCATATCTACGTTGACTGTAAATGTGGAAAAGAAGGCACAGACAATTTGTTGCTGAGATCAATCTATATTGCCTTACCCGGCTGCATTTAAGTTTGACTTTTTCCATTCAATTCCCCAAATTGCATAATTAACGCTGCGCTGTTTCAAGTGCAGTCTGGAATAAAAGTTCCCTCTTTCATCCTGTGTCCGGTGTCACCTTTCGATATCTCGGGCCACATATACTTGATCTGTTTTATTACAGAGCATTTACAGCATATTGTTGGGGATTTCAGCCCTCATAAAGTGAATGTGAGATGTGAAATAGGAGCTCATAGTTATGTGAGTGTTCTTTTCTCCTATTTTCTTTAAGCGTTATGTAAGTGAATAATATTTCCTTGTACTTATGATGTTTTTTTATTTTATACAGTATTCCTACTGCCGTATTTTGCCGTATTGTGCTATATTGTTTTGAATGTAAATCATTATCATCAGTACTAATCATAAACTGAGAAATGTAGAGCTGTGAGTTGTAAATCACATTCCCCGCTCAGAGTATCTTTCTTTGTTATGTTTTGTTTCCTTTATTTTTTTCCCAAAACTCTGTTTTATTTATTTTTGGTCTATTTTGTGAAAGCCGTGAGCCGGAACGGTCCACTGTATGTTCTGAAAAGAAATCTTTCAGCACAAATAATTCCTTTGAAAAGTTAACTAAATAAATTTCAAAGTAAGTGAACCTGCTAAATGTGGTCTTGGTGGTTAATCAAAATCCCCGGTCACATATGGATTGCCTCCAACGTTTCATTCTTAAAAGTCAGGGAGCTCACGGAGTGCCTTCCACGTGTTGACGCTGGAGACAGCATTTAAATTTCATTGTTCTCATACAATATCAGCAAATTAAAGCCGTTCTGTTGTCTGCAAGTGTTCCAGCGCTATATAAAGCATTGCATTTAAAAAATGCAGTGTTCATAATATGGAAAAGTACACCTATTCCATATCGAATAATATGAAGTACATGCATTTAAAACACCAAGACGCTCACCGTCGATACAAACCATTGCGCATTGCTGACTGATGACGTTGCAGGTGGAATACATGAACCATACAATTATTCTGTAAACGAATAAACAAGAGAACGAACGAAGTTAGGGATGAGCATACACGCATAAAAGCCTGTCGTGGAATAATATTCATTATATTAATCATAAAAGCCTTGTATGGATTGCCTCCAACGTTTCAGTCTTAAAAGTCAGGGAGCTCACGGAATGCCTTCCACGTGTTGACGCTGGAGACGGCATTTAAATTTCATTGTTCTCATACAATATCACCAAATTAAAACCGTTCTGTTGTCTGCAAGTGTTCCAGCGCTTTATGAAACATTTCATTTAATAAATGCAGAGTTTATAATATGGAAAAGTACACCTATTCCATATCTAATATTATGGTGTACGTCCATTTAAAACACCAAGACGCTCACCTTCGACACAAACTATTGCGCATTGCTGACTGATGACGTCACAGGTGGAATACATGAACCATACAATTATTCTGTAAACGAATAAACAAGAGAACGAACGAAGTTAGGGATGAGCATACACGCATAAAAGCCTGTCGTGGAATAATATTCATTATATTAATCATAAAAGCCTTGTATGGATTGCCTCCAACGTTTCATTCTTAAAAGTAAGGGAGCTCACGGAGTGCCTTCCACGTGTTGACGCTGGAGACAGCATTTAAATTTCTTTGTTCTCATACAATATCAGCAAATTAAAGCCGTTCTGTTGTCTGCAAGTGTTCCAGCGCTATATAAAGCATTGCATTTAACAAATGCAGTGTTCATAATATGGAAAAGTACACCTATTCCATATCTAATAATATGGAGTACGTGCATTTAAAACACCAAGACGCTCACCGTCGATTCAAACCATTGCGCATTGCTGACTGATGACGTAGCAGGTGGAATACATGAACCATACAATTATTCTGTAAACGAATAAACAAGAGCAGAACGAAGTTAGGGATGAACACACACGCATAAAAGACTGTCGTGGAATAATATTCATTATACTAATCATAAAAGCCTTGTATGGATTGCCTCCAACGTTTCATTCTTAAAAGTCAGGGAGCTCACGGAGTGCCTTCCACGTGTTGACGCTGGAGACAGCATTTGAATTTCTTTGTTCTCATACAATATCAGCAAATTAAAGCCGTTCTGTTGTCTGCAAGTGTTCCAGCGCTTTATGAAACATTTCATTTAATAAATGCAGAGTTCATAATATGGAAAAGTACACCTATTCCATATCTAATAATATGGAGTACGTGCATTTAAAACACCAAGACGCTCACCGTCGATACAAACCATTGCGCATTGCTGACTGATGCCGTCGCAGGTGGAATACATGAACCATACAATTATTCTGTAAACGAATAAACAAGAGCACGAACGAAATTAGGGATGAACACAAACGCATAAAAGCCTGTCGTGGAATAATATTCATTATATTAATCATAAAAGCCTTGTATGGATTGCCTCCAACGTTTCATTCTTAAAAGTCAGGGAGCTCACGGAGTGCCTTCCACGTGTTGACGCTGGAGACAGCATTTAAATTTCTTTGTTCTCATACAATATCAGCAAATTAAAGCCGTTCTGTTGTCTGCAAGTGTTCCAGCGCTTTATGAAACATTTCATTTAATAAATGCAGAGTTCATAATATGGAAAAGTACACCTATTCCATATCTAATATTATGGTGTACGTGCATTTAAAACACCAAGACGCTCACCGTCGATACAAACCATTGCGCATTGGTGACTGATGACGTTGCAGGTGGAATACATGAACCATACAATTATTCTGTAAACGAATAAACAAGAGAACGAACGAAGTTAGGGATGAGCATACACGCATAAAAGCCTGTCGTGGAATAATATTCATTATATTAATCATAAAAGCCTTGTATGGATTGCCTCCAACGTTTCATTCTTAAAAGTCAGGGAGCTCACGGAGTGCCTTCCACGTGTTGACGCTGGAGACAGCATTTAAATTTCTTTGTTCTCATACAATATCAGCAAATTAAAGCCGTTCTGTTGTCTGCAAGTGTTCCAGCGCTTTATGAAACATTTCATTTAATAAATGCAGAGTTCATAATATGGAAAAGTACACCTATTCCATATCTAATAATATGGAGTACGTGCATTTAAAACACCAAGACGCTCACCGTCGATACAAACCATTGCGCATTGCTGACTGATGACGTTTGCAGGTGGTCTACATGAACGATACAATTATTCTGTAAACGAATAAACAAGAGCACGAACGAAGTTAGAGATGAACACACACGCATAAAAGCCTGTCGTGGAATAGTATTCATTATATTAATCATAAAAGCCTTGTATGGATTGCCCCCAACGTTTCATTCTTAAAAGTCAGGGAGCTCACGGAGTGCCTTCCACGTGTTGACGCTGGAGACAGCATTTAAATTTAATTGTTCTCATACAATATCAGCAAATTAAAGCCGTTCTGTTGTCTGCAAGTGTTCCAGCGCTTTATGAAACATTTCATTTAATAAATGCAGAGTTCATAATATGGAAAAGTACACCTATTCCATATCTAATAATATGGAGTACGTGCATTTAAAACACCAAGACGCTCACCGTCGATACAAACCATTGCGCATTGCTGACTGATGACGTCGCAGGTGGAATACATGAACCATACAATTATTCTGTAAACGAATAAACAAGAGCACGAACGAAGTTAGGGATGAACACACACGCATAAAAGCCTGTCGTGGAATAATATTCATTATATTAATCATAAAAGCCTTGTATGGATTGCCTCCAACGTTTCATTCTTAAAAGTCAGGGAGCTCACGGAGTGCCTTCCACGTGTTGACGCTGGAGACAGCATTTAAATTTCATTGTTCTCATACAATATCAGCAAATTAAAGCCGTTCTGTTGTCTGCAAGTGTTCCAGCGCTTTATGAAACATTTCATTTAATAAATGCAGAGTTCATAATATGGAAAAGTACACCTATTCCATATCTAATAATATGGAGTACGTGCATTTAAAACACCAAGACGCTCACCGTCGATACAAACCATTGCGCATTGCTGACTGATGACGTTGCAGGTGGAATACATGAACGATACAATTATTCTGTAAACGAATAAACAAGAGAACGAACGAAGTTAGGGATGAGCATACACGCATAAAAGCCTGTCGTGGAATAATATTCATTATATTAATCATAAAAGCCTTGTATGGATTGCCTCCAACGTTTCATTCTTAAAAGTCAGGAGCTCACGGAGTGCCTTCCACGTGTTGACGCTGGAGACAGCATTTAAATTTCATTGTTCTCATACAATATCAGCAAATTAAAGCCGTTCTGTTGTCTGCAAGTGTTCCAGCGCTATATAAAGCATTACATTTAACAAATGCAGTGTTCATAATATGGAAAAGTACACCTATTCCATATCTAATAATATGGAGTACGTGCATTTAAAACACCAAGACGCTCACCGTCGATACAAACCATTGCGCATTGCTGACTGATGACGTTGCAGGTGGAATACATGAACCATACAATTATTCTGTAAACGAATAAACAAGAGCACGAACGAAGTTAGGGATGAACACACACGCATAAAAGCCTGTCGTGGAATAATATTCATTATATTAATCATAAAAGCCTTGTATGGATTGCCTCCAACGTTTCATTCTTAAAAGTCAGGAGCTCACGGAGTGCCTTCCACGTGTTGACGCTGGAGACAGCATTTAAATTTCATTGTTCTCATACAATATCAGCAAATTAAAGCCGTTCTGTTGTCTGCAAGTGTTCCAGCGCTTTATGAAACATTTCATTTAATAAATGCAGAGTTCATAATATGGAAAAGTACACCTATTCCATATCTAATAATATGGAGTACGTGCATTTAAAACACCAAGACGCTCACCGTCGATACAAACCATTGCGCATTGCTGACTGATGACGTTGCAGGTGGAATACATGAACCATACAATTATTCTGTAAACGAATAAACAAGAGCACGAACGAAGTTAGGGATGAACACACACGCATAAAAGCCTGTCGTGGAATAATATTCATTATATTAATCATAAAAGCCTTGTATGGATTGCCTCCAACGTTTCATTCTTAAAAGTCAGGGAGCTCACGGAGTGCCTTCCACGTGTTGACGCTGGAGACAGCATTTAAATTTCATTGTTCTCATACAATATCAGCAAATTAAAGCCGTTCTGTTGTCTGCAAGTGTTCCAGCGCTTTATGAAACATTTCATTTAATAAATGCAGAGTTCATAATATGGAAAAGTACACCTATTCCATATCTAATAATATGGAGTACGTGCATTTAAAACACCAAGACGCTCACCGTCGATACAAACCATTGCGCATTGCTGACTGATGACGTTGCAGGTGGAATACATGAACCATACAATTATTCTGTAAACGAATAAACAAGAGCACGAACGAAGTTAGGGATGAACACACACGCATAAAAGCCTGTCGTGGAATAATATTCATTATATTAATCATAAAAGCCTTGTATGGATTGCCTCCAACGTTTCATTCTTAAAAGTCAGGGAGCTCACGGAGTGCCTTCCACGTGTTGACGCTGGAGACGGCATTTAAATTTCATTGTTCTCATACAATATCAGCAAATTAAAGCCGTTCTGTTGTCTGCAAGTGTTCCAGCGCTTTATGAAACATTTCATTTAATAAATGCAGTGTTCATAATATGGAAAAGTACACCTATTCCATATCTAATAATATGGAGTACGTGCATTTAAAACACCAAGACGCTCACCGTCGATACAAACCATTGCGCATTGCTGACTGATGACGTTGCAGGTGGAATACATGAACCATACAATTATTCTGTAAACGAATAAACAAGAGAACGAACGAAGTTAGGGATGAGCACACACGCATAAAAGCCTGTCGTGGAATAATATTCATTATATTAATCATAAAAGCCTTGTATGGATTGCCTCCAACGTTTCAGTCTTAAAAGTCAGGGAGCTCACGGAGTGCCTTCCACGTGTTGACGCTGGAGACAGCATTTAAATTTCATTGTTCTCATACAATATCAGAAAATTAAAGCCGTTCTGTTGTCTGCAAGTGTTCCAGCGATTTATGAAACATTTCATTTAATAAATGCAGAGTTTATAATATGGAAAATTACACCTATTCCATATCTAATAATATGGAGTACATGCATTTAAAACACCAAGACGCTCACCGTCGATACAAACCATTGCGCATTGCTGACTGATGACGTTGCAGGTGGAATACATGAACCATACAATTATTCTGTAAACGAATAAACAAGAGCACGAACGAAGTTAGGGATGAGCATACACGCATAAAAGCCTGTCGTGGAAAAATATTCATTATATTAATCATAAAAGCCTTGTATGGATTGCCTCCAACGTTTCATTCTTAAAAGTCAGGGAGCTCACGGAGTGCCTTCCACGTGTTGACGCTGGAGACGGCATTTAAATTTCATTGTTCTCATACAATATCAGCAAATTAAAGCCGTTCTGTTGTCTGCAAGTGTTCCAGCGCTATATGAAGCATTGCATTTAACAAATGCAGTGTTCATAATATGGAAAAGTACACCTATTCCATATCTAATAATATGGAGTACGTGCATTTAAAACACCAAGACGCTCACCTTCGATACAAACCATTGCGCATTGCTGACTGATGACGCGTTGCAGGTGGAATACATGAACCATACAATTATTCTGTAAACGAATAAACAAGAGAACGAACGAAGTTAGGGATGAGCAAACACGCATAAAAGCCTGTCGTGGAATAATATTCATTATATTAATCAAAAAGCCTTGTATGGATTGCCTCCAACGTTTCATTCTTAAAAGTCAGGGAGCTCACGGAGTGCCTTCCACGTGTTGACGCTGGAGACGGCATTTAAATTTCATTGTTCTCATACAATATCAGCAAATTAAAGCCGTTCTGTTGTCTGCAAGTGTTCCAGCGCTTTATGAAACATTTCATTTAATAAATGCAGAGTTCATAATATGGAAAAGTACACCTATTCCATATCTAATAATATGAAGTACATGCATTTAAAACACCAAGACGCTCACCGTCGATACAAACCATTGCGCATTGCTGACTGATGACGTTGCAGGTGGAATACATGAACGATACAATTATTCTGTAAACGAATAAACAAGAGCACGAACGAAGTTAGGGATGAACACACACGCATAAAAGCCTGTCGTGGAATAATATTCATTATATTAATCATAAAAGCCTTGTATGGATTGCCTCCAACGTTTCATTCTTAAAAGTCAGGGAGCTCACGGAGTGCCTTCCACGTGTTGACGCTGGAGACGGCATTTAAATTTCATTGTTCTCATGCAATATCAGCAAATTAAAGCCGTTCTGTTGTCTGCAAGTGTTCCAGCGCTATATAAAAATTTGCATTTAACAAATGCAGTGTTCATAATATGGAAAAGTACACCTATTCCATATCTAATATTATGGTGTACGTGCATTTAAAACACCAAGACGCTCACCGTCGATACAAACCATTGCGCATTGCTGACTGATGACGTTGCAGGTGGAATACATGAACCATACAATTATTCTGTAAACGAATAAACAAGAGAACGAACGAAGTTAGGGATGAGCACACACGCATAAAAGCCTGTCGTGGAATAATATTCATTATATTAATCATAAAAGCCTTGTATGGATTGCCTCCAACGTTTCATTCTTAAAAGTCAGGGAGCTCACGGAGTGCCTTCCACGTGTTGACGCTGGAGACAGCATTTAAATTTCATTGTTCTCATACAATATCAGCAAATTAAAGCCGTTCTGTTGTCTGCAAGTGTTCCAGCGCTATATAAAGCATTGCATTTAACAAATGCAGTGTTCATAATATGGAAAAGTACACCTATTCCATATCTAATAATATGGAGTACGTGCATTTAAAACACCAAGACGCTCACCGTCGATACAAACCATTGCGCATTGCTGACTGATGACGTTGCAGGTGGAATACATGAACCATACAATTATTCTGTAAACGAATAAACAAGAGAACGAACGAAGTTAGGGATGAGCATACACGCATAAAAGCCTGTCGTGGAATAATATTCATTATATTAATCATAAAAGCCTTGTATGGATTGCCTCCAACGTTTCATTCTTAAAAGTCAGGGAGCTCACGGAGTGCCTTCCACGTGTTGACGCTGGAGACAGCATTTAAATTTCATTGTTCTCATACAATATCAGCAAATTAAAGCCGTTCTGTTGTCTGCAAGTGTTCCAGCTTTATGAAACATTTCATTTAATAAATGCAGAGTTCATAATATGGAAAAGTACACCTATTCCATATCTAATAATATGGAGCACGTGCATTTAAAACACCAAGACGCTCACCGTCGATACAAACCATTGCGCATTGCTGACTGATGACGTTGCAGGTGGAATACATGAACCATACAATTATTCTGTAAACGAATAAAAACAAGAGCACGAACGAAGTTAGGGATGAACACACACGCATAAAAGCCTGTCGTGGAATAATATTCATTATATTAATCATAAAAGCCTTGTATGGATTGCCTCCAACGTTTCAGTCTTAAAAGTCAGGGAGCTCACGGAGTGCCTTCCACGTGTTGACGCTGGAGACGGCATTTAAATTTCATTGTTCTCATACAATATCAGCAAATTAAAACCGTTCTGTTGTCTGCAAGTGTTCCAGCGCTTTATGAAACATTTCATTTAATAAATGCAGAGTTTATAATATGGAAAAGTACACCTATTCCATATCTAATATTATGGTGTACGTCCATTTAAAACACCAAGACGCTCACCGTCGATACAAACCATTGCGCATTGCTGACTGATGACGTTGCAGGTGGAATACATGAACCATACAATTATTCTGTAAACGAATAAACAAGAGAACGAACGAAGTTAGGGATGAGCATACACGCATAAAAGCCTGTCGTGGAATAATATTCATTATATTAATCATAAAAGCCTTGTATGGATTGCCTCCAAC
This sequence comes from Beaufortia kweichowensis, assembly GCA_019155185.1. NCBI lineage: Eukaryota > Metazoa > Chordata > Actinopteri > Cypriniformes > Gastromyzontidae > Beaufortia > Beaufortia kweichowensis. Next base: position 3,227,897 of record CM032805.1, on the reverse strand, counting down.
GTTTCATTCTTAAAAGTCAGGGAGCTCACGGAGTTCCTTCCACGTGTTGACGCTGGAGAGACAGCATTTTAAATTTCATTGTTCTCATACAATATCAGCAAATTAAAGCCGTTCTGTTGTCTGCAAGTGTTCCAGCGCTATATAAAGCATTGCATTTAACAAATGCAGTGTTCATAATATGGAAAAGTACACCTATTCCATATCTAATAATATGGAGATACGCTGCATTTAAAACACCAAGACGCCACCACCGTCGATACAAACCATTGCGCATTGCTGACTGATGACGTTACAGGTGGAATACATGAATGATACAATTATTCTGTAAACGAATAAACAAGAGCACGAACGAAGTTAGGGATGAACACACACGCATAAAAGCCTGTCGTGGAAAAATATTCATTATATTAATCATAAAAGCCTTGTATGGATTGCCTCCAACGTTTCATTCTTAAAAGTCAGGGAGCTCACGGAGTGCCTTCCACGTGTTGACGCTGGAGACGGCATTTAAATTTCATTGTTCTCATACAATATCAGCAAATTAAAGCCGTTCTGTTGTCTGCAAGTGTTCCAGCGCTTTATGAAACGCTTTATGAAACATTTCATTTAATAAATGCAGAGTTTATAATATGGAAAAGTACACCTATTCCATATCTAATAATATGGAGTACGTGCATTTAAAACACCAAGACGCTCACCGTCGATACAAACCATTGCGCATTGCTGACTGATGACGTTGCAGGTGGACTACATGAACGATACAATTATTCTGTAAACGAATAAACAAGAGCACGATAACGAAGTTAGGGATGAACACACACGCATAAAAGCCTGTCGTGGAATAATATTCATTATATTAATCAAAAAAGCCTTGTATGAATTGCCTCCAACGTTTCATTCTTAAAAGTCAGGGAGCTCACGGAGTGCCTTCCACGTGTTGACGCTGGAGACGGCATTTAAATTTCATTGTTCTCATACAATATCAGCAAATTAATGCCGTTCTTTTGTCTGCAAGTGTTCCAACGCTATATAAAGCATTGCATTTAAAAAATGCAGTGTTCATAATATAATATTGGAAAAGTACACCTAAGTACACCTATTCCATATCTAATATTATGGTGTCGTCCATTTAAAACACCAAGACGCTCACCGTCGACACAAACCATTGCGCATTGCTGACTGATGACGTTGCAGGTGGAATACATGAACCATACAATTATTCTGTAAACGAATAAACAAGAGCCTGATTAGTACTTGGAAAGTCCGGGAATACTCAGTAAGCTTTTGCAGATGCTTCAGCCTTCCACGCATCCCGGCACGCGTTCTTCATCTTCGCACATATATTCTTTTGAACCCTGTCATGAGTTTGCTTCCCGTTTTCCCCGTCGTCCAGCAGGGGCCAGGGCTTAATTGTGTTTATTATTAACAGAGCAGGGCCAATGATAAAACAACAGTTTTACGCCTTCAACTGATAAAAAAGTAAACTTAAGCGATAGACGCTGGTTGATATTTTAAGCATTTCTTCACTTGTTCAGGTGAGCAGAAAGAAGAACAGACACTGACTGAAAGGTCGTCATCGAATAACCATGCATGTTCGTCTTAAAGGAACGAGAACAAGCAGAATTTAAGCCCCACACAGCACAAGCCTTTCAAATATTACCCGCGGGCTCGCTTCAAATAAAAGAAACACATGAAAAAACGTGGCCAAGATACCTATCAATGCAGTCGGCCAGCGCTGAGGGTGCGTCCTTTAAAGGGACCGACGATCGCAGTTTCCTTCGCTTGCGGCCATACCACCCTGAGCGCTCCCGTTCTTGTCTGATCTCGGAAGCTAAGCAGGGTCGGGCCTGGTTAGTTCTTCGATGGGAGACCAATTGGGAATACCAGGTGCAGTAAGCTTTTGCCTGTTCTTCATGCTTCAGCGAATGCACTGCGTCCCAGGCAAGTTCTTCATCTTCGCACATATATTCTTTTGAACCCTGTCATGAGTTTGCTTCCCGTCATTTTCCCGTCGTCCAGCAGGGGGTGCCCAGGGGCTTAATTGTGTTTATTATTAACAGAGCAGGACCATTGATAAAACAACAGTTTTAAGCCTCCATTTGATAAAAAAAGTAAACTTAAGCGATAGACGCTGGTTGACCTTTTCAGCATTTCTTCACGTGTTCAGGTGAGCTGAAATAAGAACAGACACTGACTGAAAGGTCGTCATCGAATAGCCATGCATGTTCGTCTTGAAGGAACGAGAACAAGCAGAATTTAAGCCCCACACGGCACAAGCCTTTCAAATATTACCCGCTGGCTCGCTACAAATAAAAGAAACACATGAAAAAACGTGGCCAAGATACGTATCAATGCAGTCGGCCAGCGCTGAGCTGTGCGTCCTTTAAAGGGACCGACGTTCGCAGCTTCTTTAGCTTACGGCCATACCACCCTGAGCGCGCCCGTTAGTTGGTACATTCCAGGAAGTGAGTTGGCAGTAGTTGGGAGAGGTAGGCTCTCCCACACCTTGTTTTCGTTTATTTTGTTTTGTTATTTTGTGGGTTTTGGAGTGCTTTGTTTGTTTTTTACTTTTTTTTCGTTTTTTTCAAACCACCTAACAGCAGCTTTATGCTGTCTGGAAGGTGTTTTTTCTTTGATTTGTTTAGTTTTTTTTTGCGTTTCTCTTCTCTTTATTTTTTTCTTTTTTTGTTTAAATGGACGGATCTAACGGTAATGACGCGGAAATGGCTGGAGAGACACGGAAAGGCAACGAAAATGGACCGGAACAACGACAACGAGCTGAAAACGGAAAAGACGGAGTAACGGGAAACAACAATGAAAACAGAACGTATCTAAAAGAGGCAACAGTGGTGATAAATGTAGACGGAGAAAACGAAATAAAGGCAATGGATATAATTGATGCGGTGACTGAGAAGATGGGAAAAGGAAAAATAATAGCAGTGAGACCAAGACAGGGAAAGGAATATGAACTGACATTTGAGAAGGAGGAAATGTGTGATGATTTCATAGACGGACTGACAATAAAAGGAGCAGACTATGAGGTAAAAAAATTGCAAAATAGAGACTACGTTGTTTCTTTCATGCATTTGCCCGTTTACCTGGAGGATAAAGAAATTTTAAACAAATTGGAGAGCTGGGGGGTTTCCCCCATTTCAAAAATTAAATGAAGGCGATATCCGGGAACAAATATTGAAGACGGTACCAGGTTTACAAAAGTACGTTTCCCAAAGGAGGTTGTGTCCCTTCCATACAGCACCAAGCTGGAAACAGCTGAAGGGCCGCAATATTTCCGGGTGATGCACAGCCACCAGGTGAAGACTTGTCGGCTGTGTATGAGCCCGGATCACCTGATAAAGGAATGCCCTGATTTTAAGTGCTTTAAGTGTGGCGAAAGGGGACACTTCTCACGGGAATGTAACACCATTAAATGCCCGGAGTGCCATAAGTTTTTTAAATAAATGCGAGTGTTGGTGGCAAGAGGAGGAAAGAGGTGGGGAACAACAGGTGGACGGGCAAATGCATGAAGGAAACAACGAGAAGGAACGACAAGCAGATAAAGAACAAGATGAAGAAGGACGGCAACAAAAAGAGACGGAAAAAGGTACGAGTAACGGAGAGGAAAAAGGTACGAACGTAACGGAGGAGAGGAAAGAGAAAAAGAGAACAATGAAAATAAGGAACAAACAACGGAGCAGATCACGCAAGAGACAGACATGGAAACAGCGGACAGTTTTACTACTTTTATGGAGGATATGGAGAGAGATGGACAAAGAAAGATGGATCAAAATAAAGAATCAGACAGTGAAGAAGAAAATAAGATGGACAGCACGGACAAAGACAGAGGAGGGAGAGGACAAAGAAGAAGGAGAGCATTAAAGGTAAAACCAAATTTGGAAGGTGCAAGAAAAAAGATGATGACAAAAACGAACAAATATGATGTGTTAAGGGGACTGGAGGGAGAAAATAGTAAATAATGTTTTTAAGTATTTATTTTTCTTTTTTTATGGTTTTAAGCTGTGTTACTTTTAATGCAAGGGGACTGATGGACATTGGGAAATTTGAAAAAGAAAAAAAAAAATAAAAGGGAAGATATTATTGCACTACAAGAAACGAACTGGAGAGAAAATGTGATGATTGATTATAAAAAGAGATGGGATGGAGGTATTTTATATAACAATGGAGATGGGAGGTTTGGAAGAGGTGTGGCTTTTTTAATGAAGGATGATGTTTTTAAAGTGAGTAAAATTATATATGAGGACAAGATAGGCAAATGTATAGTAGTTGAGACAAAATATGAGGGAAGAGAGCTGAATTTTAGTAAATGTACATGCACCAGTGGAGGAGAAGGAAAAGAAAGAGTTTTTAATGTTTTAAGAAATATTGTAAAGAAGTATAAAGAAATAATAATGATGGGGGATTTTAACACAGTTTTTAGTAAACAGGACATGGCTGAAGGAATGGTTTTTAAAACTGATACGGGAAGAAAGGAATTAAAGACATTAATGGATGAAAATAATATGATAGATGTGTGGAGAGAAAGAAATGAAAAGAAAAAAGAATTTTCAAGGAGACAAATAGTAGGGAGTTTTGTATGCCAAACCAGAATTGATTTTGTTTTATGTACAAGAAATGTAGAAAATTTTATAGAAAAGATTAAGTATGAAGAAACAAGTTTTAGTGATCATAAGTTTTTATTTTTTAAGCTAGACTGGAGTAAAATGCAAAGAGGGCCGGGAGTATGGATTTTAAATACACAGATTTTAAAGAATGAAGATTATGTTTCAAAAGTTAAAGAAATTATAGAACAAGAAAAAGAAAATAGAATGTATGAAGAGGATAAGAGAATATGGTGGGAAAATGTAAAGTTTTTAATCAAAAAATATTCGATAAAATACTGTAGTTTAATACAGAAATGCAAAAGATACAAAGAAAGAGTAATAAAAGAAAGTTTGGAAATAGAATTGAATAAAGAAAATAAAGACATACAAAAAATAAAAGAAATAGAGGGAAAACTGAAAGAAATAGAAGAAAAAGAATATGAGGGGGAGAGGCTAAGAAGCAAAGCTTAAATATGTAGTGGAGGGAGAAAAAAATGTACAAAGTTCTTTTTGATCTGGAAAAAAAAGAGAGGGAAAGCAGAAACGATAAAAAGAAATAAGAGGGAAAAATGGAGAAATAGTAGAAGGGAATGAAAAGATTTTAGAAGAAATAAAGGATTTTTATGAGGATTTGTTTAATGCAAGAGGTGTAGAAGAGGAAGAAAAAAAGAAACTGTTGAATCAGATAAAAGCAAAAGTAAGCGAGGAAGATAAAAAAGAGTGTGACCAAGAAATCAGAGAAGAAGAAATTGAAAGAGCAATAAATCAACTGAATAAAAAGAAAAGTCCAGGAATAGATGGTTTGGGAACTGAATTTTATTTGTGTTTTAAAGGAGTTTTAATAAAGATTTTAAATGAGGTTTTAAAAGACACTTTTGAAAAAAAAAAAAATTAATGAAAGAACAAGTATGGGGTTAATGAAACTGATATATAAAAGGAAGGGAGAAAAAGCAGATTTAAAAAACCACAGACCAATCACGATTTTAAACACAGATTTGAAGATTTTAGCAAAAGTTTTAGCAAACAGATTAAAGGAAGTGATGCCAAGTATAATCAAAACAAATCAAGCGTACGGAGTAAAAGGAAGAGATATAGCGGATATAACAATGAGCATAAGAGACACAATATGGTACATGAAAGAAAAAAATAAAGAAGGATATGTGATTAGCTTGGATTTCGAAAAGGCTTTTGATAGGGTTGAGCATGGGTATTTATTAGATGTTTTAAGGAGTTTTGGTTTTGGGGAGAATTTTACTAAATGGATTGAGATTTTATATAAGGGTACACTAACAAAGATAAAATGTAATGGTTTTTAACAGACTGTTTTAAAATAACAAGATCAATCAGACAAGGGTGTCCACTTTCAGCTTTATTGTATTCACTTGTATCAGAACCATTAGGACTAGCAATTAGGGAAAAAAAGGAATAATAGGAATTGAAATTGAGGGAAACAAAACGGAGGGGAAAATTTTTCAATATGCTGATGATACGACGATAATTGTAAAAGATAAAGAAAGTGTTAAGAAAGTAATGGATGTAGTAAAAGAATATTGTAGAGGGTCAGGAAGTAAAGTAAATGAGGATAAAACGGTATATATGAGATTTGATAAAGCCATGCTTTTAACAGAATGTTTTAATTTCAAAGAAGTGGAAGAAATCAGAATTTTAGGTAAGAGATGAAATGTGGGAGCAACTAATAACTGGTATAGAGAGGAGGTTAAATTTTTGGAAATTGAGAACTTTAAATTTGAAGGGGAAGGTTTTAATATTGAATGTTTTAATGGTTTCAAAACTTTGGTATGTTCTATATGTATCTGAAATGCCTGTATGGACAGAACAAAGGTTGAAGAAATGTTTTCTTGATTTCTTATGGGAGGGTAAACCAGCAAGGATCGCACATAACACGCTTTTAGGAGAGATGGAAAGGGGGTTAGGCTTAATGGATGTGGAACAACGAAAAAATGCTTTGAGAGTGAAAATTGTTAAGAAATATCTAAATGAAGTGAACAATACTGAGTGGAAGAAAACAATGAAATATTTTTTAAATAAATGTGGGGATTTTAACATGGGGGATGGAATTTTATGGATGAAAACAAAATCTTGGATGACAGAAGGATTACCTGAGTTTTATAGAGAAATGTTTAGTGCCTGGGGGAAGTTTTTAATGAAAATTGAGTATGATCCACAGGGGAGAGAAAACATTTTAAATCAACCTCTGTTTTTAAATAACAATATTTTAAAACAAGGGAAAGAGATTTTTTTTAAGAAATGGATTGAAGTGGGAATAACTAGAGTGAGAGATGTTCTATATGAGTTTAAAGAGGGTTTTTACCGACACAATATATTGTAGATACAATGGAAGAAGCAAAAGAAGAATACAATAAACAAGAATTAACTAATAAATATGAAACCATCAAAAACATAATACCTAAAGAGTGGCTAAAAAGAATAGAAAGTATGGAAGAAGAGAAAAAAGAGAAAAACATTTATGTGAAATCGGGGGAAAAAATGTATGATTTTAAAGAATGTACTGTAAAAATGTTTTATTGTGTTTTTAGAGATTGTGTTTTTAAAGAGCCGATTGTAAATAAGTACTGGGTGGAAAAATTCAAAGATTTAACAGAAGAGTGTATATGGAGAAACATGAGAGGAAAATGTGTGGAGACAAAGTTAGAATGTTTGGAGTATTTTATAAGACACAAAGTGGTTTTTACTGAGTATATTTTAAATAAAATTGGAAAGGAACAAAACGCAATGTGCAAAGTGTGTCAAGAAAAAGAAGAATGGATTTTACATATTTTTTTATATTGTAAGGAATTGGAAGATTTTTTAAAGAAATGTAAATGTGTGATTAAAGATTTGACTGTGGAGTGGGACGAAAATGTAATGGAATGGAACAGAGTGGTGATGTTTGGTTGGGAAAAGAATTGTCAAAACAAAAAGTTTATAAATCTGTGGATAATGTTGATGAAAAGTGCAATGTGGGAGAGAAGAACTGTGGCCAAAAAGGAAAAAAATTGTGTTGGATATTTGGACTGTGTTTAAAAAGAAAACAGAAATATATATGGAAAAGCTATATGTGTATTTTAAATGTGAAAACATGTTGGATGTTTTTTATTATGTCTTTACACCACAAGTTTATTGTGTTTTAAAAGATTTAATGTGGAAGTTGCCGGGGAGTGAAGTAGAACTGTAAAGCTCCTGTGCACATTATCAATATAGGTTA
>CM032805.1:3190073-3215073 GCA_019155185.1 Beaufortia kweichowensis | reverse complement strand
GCCTTGAAGGAACGAGAACAAGCAGAATTTAAGCCCCACACGGCACAAGCCTTTCAAATATTACCCGCTGGCTCGCTACAAATAAAAGAAACACATGAAAAACGTGGCCAAGATACGATCAATGCAGTCGGCCAGCGCTGAGCGTCGAGGCCCTTTAAAGGGACCGACGTTCGCAGCTTCCTTTGCTTACGGCCATACCACCCTGAGCGCCGATCTCGCCTGATCTCGGAAGCTAAGCAGGGTCGGGCCTGGTTAGTACTTGATGGGGAGACCGCCTGGGAATACCAGGTGCAGTAAGCTTTTGCCTGTTCTTCATGCTTCAGCTAATGCACTGCATCCCGGCACGCTCTTCATCTTCGCACATATATTCTTTTGAACCCTGTCATGAGTTTGTTTCCCTCATTTTCCGTCGTCCAGCAGGGGAGCCCAGGGGCTTAATTGTGTTTATTATTAACAGAGCAGGGCCATTGATAAAACAACAGTTTTACGCCTTCAACTGATAAAAAGTAAACTTAAGCGATAGACGCTGGTTGATCTTTTCAGCATTTCTTCACGTGTTCAGGTGAGCAGAAATAAGAACAGACACTGACTGAAAGGTCGCCATCGAATAGCCATGCATGTTCGCCTTGAAGGAACGAGAACAAGCAGAATTTAAGCCCCACACGGCACAAGCCTTTCAAATATTACCCGCTGGCTCGCTACAAATAAAAGAAACACATGAAAAACGTGGCCAAGATACGATCAATGCAGTCGGCCAGCTCTGAGCTGCCGCAAGGCCCTTTAAAGGGACCGACGCTCGCAGCTTCCTTTGCTTACGCCATACCACCCTGAGCGCGCCCGATCTCGCCTGATCTCGAAGCTAAGCAGGGTCGGGCCTGGTTAGTACTTGATGGGAGACCGCCTGGGAATACCAGGTGCAGTAAGCTTTTGCCTGTTCTTCATGCTTCAGCTTAATGCACTGCGCCCCGGCACGCTTCTTCATCTTCGCATATATTCTTTTGAACCCTGTCATGAGTTTGCTTCCCCATTTTCCCGTCGTCCAGCAGGGGAGCCCAGGGGCTTAATTGTGTTTATTATTAACAGAGCAGGGCCATTGATAAAACAACAGTTTTACGCCTTCAACTGATAAAAAGTAAACTTAAGCGATAGACGCTGGTTGATCTTTTCAGCATTTCTTCACGGTTCAGGTGAGCAGAAATAAGAACAGACACTGACTGAAAGGTCGCCATCGAATAGCCATGCATGTTCGCCTTGAAGGAACGAGAACAAGCAGAATTTAAGCCCCACACGGCACAAGCCTTTCAAATATTACCCGCTGGCTCGCTACAAATAAAAGAAACACATGAAAAACGTGGCCAAGATATCATCAATGCAGTCGGCCAGCTGAGCGCAAGGCCCTTTAAAGGGACCGACGCTCGCAGCTTCCTTTAGCTTACGGCCATACCACCCTGAGCTACCGATCTCGCCTGATCTCGAAGCTAAGCAGGGTCGGGCCTGGTTAGTACTTGATGGGAGACCGCCTGGGAATACCAGGTGCAGTAAGCTTTTGCCTGTTCTTCATGCTTCAGCTTAATGCACTGCGCCCCGGCACGCTTCTTCATCTTCGCACATATATTCTTTTGAACCCTGTCATGAGTTTGCTTCCCCATTTTCCCGTCGTCCAGCAGGGGAGCCCAGGGGCTTAATTGTGTTTATTATTAACAGAGCAGGGCCATTGATAAAACAACAGTTTTACGCCTTCAACTGATAAAAAGTAAACTTAAGCGATAGACGCTGGTTGACTTTTTCAGCATTTCTTCACGGTTCAGGTGAGCAGAAATAAGAACAGACACTGACTGAAAGGTCGCCATCGAATAGCCATGCATGTTCGCCTTGAAGGAACGAGAACAAGCAGAATTTAAGCCCCACACGGCACAAGCCTTTCAAATATTACCCGCTGGCTCGCTACAAATAAAAGAAACACATGAAAAACGCGGCCAAGATATCGATCAATGCAGTCGGCCAGCTGAGCGCAAGGCCCTTTAAAGGGACCGACGCTCGCAGCTTCCTTTGCTTACGCCATACCACCCTGAGCGCCCGATCTCGCCTGATCTCGGAAGCTAAGCAGGGTCGGGCCTGGTTAGTACTTGGATGGGAGACCGCCTGGGAATACCAGGTGCAGTAAGCTTTTGCCTGTTCTTCATGCTTCAGCTAATGCACTGCGCCCCGGCACGCTCTTCATCTTCGCACATATATATTTTTTGAACCCTGTCATGAGTTTGCTTCCCGTCATTTTCCCGTCGTCCAGCAGGGGGAGCCCAGGGCTTTAATTGTGTTTATTATTAACAGAGCAGGGCCATTGATAAAACAACAGTTTTACGCCTTCAACTGATAAAAAGTAAACTTAAGCGATAGACGCTGGTTGACCTTTTCAGCATTTCTTCACGTGTTCAGGTGAGCAGAAATAAGAACAGACACTGACTGAAAGGTCGCCATCGAATAGCCATGCATGTTCGCCTTGAAGGAACGAGAACAAGCAGAATTTAAGCCCCACACGGCACAAGCCTTTCAAATATTACCCGCTGGCTCGCTACAAATAAAAGAAACACATGAAAAACGTGGCCAAGATACGATCAATGCAGTCGGCCAGCCTGAGCGCAAGGCCCTTTAAAGGGACCGACGCTCGCAGCTTTCCTTTGCTTACGGCCATACCACCCTGAGCGCGCCCGATCTCGCCTGATCTCGAAGCTAAGCAGGGTCGGGCCTGGTTAGTACTTGGATGGGAGACCGCCTGGGAATACCAGGTGCAGTAAGCTTTTGCCTGTTCTTCATGCTTCAGCTTAATGCACTGCGCCCCGGCACGCTTCTTCATCTTCGCACATATATTCTTTTGAACCCTGTCATGAGTTTGCTTCCCGTCATTTTCCCGTCGTCCAGCAGGGGAGCCCAGGGCTTGAATTGTGTTTATTATTAACAGAGCAGGGCCATTGATAAAACAACAGTTTTACGCCTTCAACTGATAAAAAGTAAACTTAAGCGATAGACGCTGGTTGATCTTTTCAGCATTTCTTCACGTGTTCAGGTGAGCAGAAAGAAGAACAGACACTGACTGAAAGGTCGCCATCGAATAGCCATGCATGTTCGCCTTGAAGGAACGAGAACAAGCAGAATTTAAGCCCCACACGCACAAGCCTTTCAAATATTACCCGCTGGCTCGCTACAAATAAAAGAAACACATGAAAAACATGGCCAAGATATGCATCAATGCAGTCGGCCAGCTGAGCGCAAGGCCCTTTAAAGGGACCGACGCTCGCGAGCTTCCTTTGCTTACGGCCATACCACCCTGAGCTACCCGATCTCGCCTGATCTCGAAGCTAAGCAGGGTCGGGCCTGGTTAGTACTTGATGGGAGACCGCCTGGGAATACCAGGTGCAGTAAGCTTTTGCCTGTTCTTCATGCTTCAGCTTAATGCACTGCATCCCGGCACGCTTCTTCATCTTCGCACATATATTCTTTTGAACCCTGTCATGAGTTTGCTTCCCGTCATTTTCCCGTCGTCCAGCAGGGGAGCCCAGGGGCTTAATTGTGTTTATTATTAACAGAGCAGGGCCATTGATAAAACAACAGTTTTACGCCTTCAACTGATAAAAAGTAAACTTAAGCGATAGACGCTGGTTGATCTTTTTCAGCATTTCTTCACGTGTTCAGGTGAGCAGAAATAAGAACAGACACTGACTGAAAGGTCGCCATCGAATAGCCATGCATGTTCGCCTTGAAGGAACGAGAACAAGCAGAATTTAAGCCCCACACGCACAAGCCTTTCAAATATTACCCGCTGGCTCGCTACAAATAAAAGAAACACATGAAAAACGTGGCCAAGATACGATCAATGCAGTCGGCCAGCTGAGAGCGCGCGGCCTTTAAAGGGACCGACGTTCGCAGCTTCCTTTGCTACGCCATACCACCCTGAGCGCCCGATCTCGCCTGATCTCGAAGCTAAGCAGGGTCGGGCCTGGTTAGTACTTGATGGGAGACCGCCTGGGAATACCAGGTGCAGTAAGCTTTTGCCTGTTCTTCATGCTTCAGCTTAATGCACTGCGCCCCGGCACGCTTCTTCATCTTCGCACATATATTCTTTTGAACCCTGTCATGAGTTTGCTTCCCTCATTTTCCCCCGTCGTCCAGCAGGGGAGCCCAGGGGCTTAATTGTGTTTATTATTAACAGAGCAGGGCCATTGATAAAACAACAGTTTTACGCCTTCAACTGATAAAAAAGTAAACTTAAGCGATAGACGCTGGTTGACCTTTTCAGCATTTCTTCACGTGTTCAGGTGAGCAGAAATAAGAACAGACACTGACTGAAAGGTCGCCATCGAATAGCCATGCATGTTCGCCTTGAAGGAACGAGAACAAGCAGAATTTAAGCCCCACACGGCACAAGCCTTTCAAATATTACCCGCTGGCTCGCTACAAATAAAAGAAACACATGAAAAACGTGGCCAAGATATCGTGATCAATGCAGTCGGCCAGCTCTGATCTGAGCGCAAGGCCCTTTAAAGGGACCGACGCTCGCAGCTTCCTTTCCTTACGCCATACCATACCACCCTGAGCCGCCGATCTCGCCTGATCTCGAAGCTAAGCAGGGTCGGGCCTGGTTAGTACTTGATGGGAGACCGCCTGGGAATACCAGGTGCAGTAAGCTTTTTCCTGTTCTTCATGCTTCAGCTTAATGCACTGCGCCCCGGCACGCTTCTTCATCTTCGCACATATATTCTTTTGAACCCTGTCATGAGTTTGCTTCCCGTCATTTTCCCGTCGTCCAGCAGGGGAGCCCAGGGATGAATTGTGTTTATTATTAACAGAGCAGGGCCATTGATAAAACAACAGTTTTACGCCTTCAACTGATAAAAAGTAAACTTAAGCGATAGACGCTGGTTGACCTTTTCAGCATTTCTTCACGTGTTCAGGTGAGCAGAAAGAAGAACAGACACTGACTGAAAGGTCGCCATCGAATAGCCATGCATGTTCGCCTTGAAGGAACGAGAACAAGCAGAATTTAAGCCCACACACGCACAAGCCTTTCAAATATTACCCGCTGGCTCGCTACAAATAAAAAGAAACACATGAAAAACATGGCCAAGATATCGATCAATGCAGTCGGCCAGCTGAGCGCAAGGCCCTTTAAAGGGACCGACGCTCGCGAGCTTCCTTTGCTTACGCCATACCACCCTGAGCGCGTCCGATCTCGCCTGATCTCGAAGCTAAGCAGGGTCGGGCCTGGTTAGTACTTGATGGGAGACCGCCTGGGAATACCAGGTGCAGTAAGCTTTTGCCTGTTCTTCATGCTTCAGCTTAATGCACTGCGCCCCGGCACGCTCTTCATCTTCGCACATATATTCTTTTGAACCCTGTCATGAGTTTGCTTCCCGTCATTTTCCGTCGTCCAGCAGGGGAGCCCAGGGGCTTAATTGTGTTTATTATTAACAGAGCAGGGCCATTGATAAAACAACAGTTTTACGCCTTCAACTGATAAAAAGTAAACTTAAGCTTATAGACGCTGGTTGACCTTTTCAGCATTTCTTCACGGTTCAGGTGAGCAGAAATAAGAACAGACACTGACTGAAAGGTCGCCATCGAATAGCCATGCATGTTCGCCTTGAAGGAACGAGAACAAGCAGAATTTAAGCCCCACACTGCACACAAGCCTTTCAAATATTACCCGCTGGCTCTCGCTACAAATAAAAGAAACACATGAAAAACGTGGCCAAGATATCGATCAATGCAGTCGGCCAGCAGCCGAGCGTAAGGCCCTTTAAAGGGACCGACGCTCGCAGCTTCCTTTAGCTTACGGCCATACCACCCTGAGCCGCCCGATCTCTCGCCTGATCTCGAAGCTAAGCAAGGTCGGGCCTGGTTAGTACTTGATGGGAGACCGCCTGGGAATACCAGATGCAGTAAGCTTTTTCCTGTTCTTCATGCTTCAGCTTAATGCACTGCGTCCCGGCACGCTCTTCATCTTCGCATATATATTCTTTTGAACCCTGTCATGAGTTTGCTTCCCGTCATTTTCCCGTCGTCCAGCAGGGGAGCCCAGGGGCTGAATTGTGTTTATTATTAACAGAGCAGGGCCATTGATAAAACAACAGTTTTACGCCTTCAACTGATGAAAAAGTAAACTTAAGCGATAGACGCTGGTTGATCTTTTAAGCATTTCTTCACGCGTTCAGGTGAGCAGAAATAAGAACAGACACTGACTGAAAGGTCGCCATCGAATAGCCATGCATGTTCGCCTTGTTGGAACGAGAACAAGCAGAATTTAAGCCCCACACGGCACAAGCCTTTCAAATATTACCCGCGGGCTCGCTACAAATAAAAGAAACACATGAAAAACATGGCCAAGATAATGATCAATGCAGTCGGCCAGCTCTGCTGAGCGCAAGGCCCTTTAAAGGGACCGACGTTCGCGAGCTCCCTTTGCTTACGCACGCCATACCACCCTGAGCTTCGCAGCCCACCCTGAGCTGGTACATTCCAGGAAGTGAGTTGGCAGTAGTTGGGAGAGGTAGGCTCTCCCACACCTTGTTTTCGCTTATTTTTGTTTTGTTATTTTTGTGGGTTTTGGAGTGCTTTGTTTGTTTTTACTTTTTTTTTCGTTTTTCAAAACCACCTAACAGCAGCTTTATGCTGTCTGGAAGGTGTTTTTTCTTTTGATTTGTTTAGTTTTTTTTTGCTTTCTCTTTTTTTTTTTATCTTTTTTTTGTTTAAATGGACGGATCTAACGGTAATGACGCTGAAATGGCTGGAGAGACACGGAAAGGCAACGAAAATGGACCGGAACAACGACAACGAGCTGAAAACGGAAAAGACGGAGTAACGGGAAACAACAATGAAAACAGAACGTATCTAAAAGAGGCAACAGTGGTGATAAATGTAGACGGAGAAAACGAAATAAAGGCAATGGATATAATTGATGCGGACTGAGAAGATTGGAAAAGGAAAAATAATAGCGGTGAGACCAAGACAGGGAAAGGAATATGAACTGACATTTGAGAAGGAGGAAATGTGTGATGATTTCATAGACGGACTGACAATAAAAGGAGCAGACTATGAGGTAAAAAATTGCAAAATAGAGACTACGTTGTTTCTTTCATGCATTTGCCCGCTTACCTGGAGGATAAAGAAATTTTAAACAAATTGAGAGCTGGGGTTTCCATTTCAAAAATTAAACGAAGGCGATATCCGGGTACAAATATTGAAGACGGTACCAGGTTTACAAAAGTACGCTTCCCAAAGGAGGTTGTGTCCCTTCCATACAGCACCAAGCTGGAAACAGCTGAAGGGCCGCAATATTTCCGGGTGATGCACAGCCACCAGGTGAAGACTTGTCGGCTGTGTATGAGCCCGGATCACCTGATAAAGGAATGCCCTGATTTTAAGTGCTTTAAGGCGTGGCGAAAGGGGACACTTCTCACGGAATGTAACACCATTAAATGCCCGGAGTGCCATAAGTTTTAAATAAATGCGAGTGTTGGTGGCAAGAGGAGGAAAGAGGTGGGGAACAACAGGTGGACGGGCAAATGCATGAAGGAAACAACGAGAAGGAACGACAAGCAGATAAAGAACAAGATGAAGAAGGACGGCAACAAAAAGAGACGGAAAAAGGTACGAGTAACGGAGAGGAAAAAGGTACGAGTAACGGAGAGGAAAAAGGTACGAGTAACGGAGAGGAAAGAGAAAAAGAGAACAATGAAAATAAGGAACAAACAACGGAGCAGATCACGCAAGAGACAGACATGGAAACAGCGGACAGTTTTACTACTTTTATGGAGGATATGGAGAGAGATGGACAAAGAAAGATGGATCAAAATAAAGAATCAGACAGTGAAGAAGAAAATAAGATGGACAGCACGGACAAAGACAGAGGAGGGAGAGGACAAAGAAGAAGGAGAGCATTAAAGGTAAAACCAAATTTGAAGGTGCAAGAAAAAAAATGATGATGACAAAACGAACAAATATGATGTGTTAAGGGGACTGGAGGGAGAAAATAGTAAATAATGTTTTTAAGTATTTCTTTTTCTTTTTTTATGGTTTTAAGCTGTGTTACTTTTAATGCAAGGGGACTGATGGACATTGGGAAATTTGAAAAGTAAAAGAAAAATGTAAAAGGGAAGATATTATTGCACTACAAGAAACGAACTGGAGAGAAAATGTGATGATTGATTATAAAAAGAGATGGGATGGAGGTATTTTATATAACAATGGAGATGGGAGGTTTGGAAGAGGTGTGGCTTTTTTAATGAAGGATGATGTTTTTTAAAGTGAGTAAAATTATATATGAGGACAAGATAGGCAAATGTATAGTAGTTGAGACAAAATATGAGGGAAGAGAGCTGATTTTAGTAAATGTACATGCACCAGTGGAGGAGAAGGAAAAGAAAGAGTTTTTAATGTTTTAAGAAATATTGTAAAGAAGTATAAAGAAATAATAATGATGGGGGATTTTAACACAGTTTTTAGTAAACAGGACATGGCTGAAGGAATGGTTTTTAAAACTGATACGGGAAGAAAGGAATTAAAGACATTAATGGATGAAAATAATATGATAGATGTGTGGAGAGAAAGAAATGAAAAGAAAAAAGAATTTTCAAGGAGACAAATAGTAGGGAGTTTTGTATGCCAAACCAGAATTGATTTTGTTTTATGTACAAGAAATGTAGAAAATTTTATAGAAAAGATTAAGTATGAAGAAACAAGTTTTAGTGATCATAAGTTTTATTTTTAAGCTAGACTGGAGTAAAATGCAAAGAGGGCCGGAGTATGGATTTTAAATACACAGATTTTAAAGAATGAAGATTATGTTTCAAAAGTTAAAGAAATTATAGAACAAGAAAAAAAAATAAAATAGAATGTATGAAGAGGATAAGAGAATATGGTGGGAAAATGTAAAGTTTTTAATCAAAAAATATTCGATAAAATACTGTAGTTTAATACAGAAATGCAAAAGATACAAAGAAAGAGTAATAAAAGAAAGTTTGGAAATAGAATTGAATAAAGAAAATAAAGACATACAAAAAATAAAAGAAATAGAGGGAAAACTGAAAGAAATAGAAGAAAAAGAATATGAGGGGGCGAGGCTAAGAAGCAAAGCGAAATATGTAGTGGAGGGAGAAAAATGTACAAAGTTCTTTTTGATCTGGAAAAAAGAGAGGAAAAGCAGAAACGATAAAAGAAATAAGAGGGAAAAATGGAGAAATAGTAGAAGGAATGAAAAGATTTTAGAAGAAATAAAGGATTTTATGAGGATTTGTTTAATGCAAGAGGTGTAGAAGAGGAAGAAAAAAAGAAACTGTTGAATCAGATAAAAGCAAAAGTAAGCGAGGAAGATAAAAAAGAGTGTGACCAAGAAATCAGAGAAGAAGAAATTGAAAGAGCAATAAATCAACTGAATAAAAAGAAAAGTCCAGGAATAGATGGTTTGGGAACTGAATTTTATTTGTGTTTTAAAGGAGTTTTAATAAAGATTTTAAATGAGGTTTTTAAAGACACTTTGAAAAAAAAAAAACGAAATTAATGAAAGAACAAGTATGGGGTTAATGAAACTGATATATAAAAGGAAGGGAGAAAAAGCAGATTTAAAAAACCACAGACCAATCACGATTTTAAACACAGATTTGAAGATTTTAGCAAAAGTTTTAGCAAACAGATTAAAGGAAGTGATGCCAAGTATAATCAAAACAAATCAAGCTGCATCGGAGTAAAAGGAAGAGATATAGCGGATATAACAATGAGCATAAGAGACACAATATGGTACATGAAAGAAAAAAATAAAGAAGGATATGTGATTAGCTTGGATTTCGAAAAGGCTTTTGATAGGGTTGAGCATGGGTATTTATTAGATGTTTTAAGGAGTTTTGGTTTTGGGGAGAATTTTACTAAATGGATTGAGATTTTATATAAGGGTACACTAACAAAGATAAAATGTAATGTTTTTTTAACAGACTGTTTTAAAATAACAAGATCAATCAGACAAGGGTGTCCACTTTCAGCTTTATTGTATTCACTTGTATCAGAACCATTAGGACTAGCAATTAGGGAAAAAAAAGGAATAATAGGAATTGAAATTGAGGGAAACAAAACGGAGGGGAAAATTTTTCAATATGCTGATGATAATGATGATAATTGTAAAAGATAAAGAAAGTGTTAAGAAAGTAATGGATGTAGTAAAAGAATATTGTAGAGGGTCAGGAAGTAAAGTAAATGAGGATAAAACGGTATATATGAGATTTGATAAAGCCATGCTTTTAACAGAATGTTTTAATTTCAAAGAAGTGGAAGAAATCAGAATTTTAGGTAAGAGATGAAATGTGGGAGCAACTAATAACTGGTATAGAGAGGAGGTTAAATTTTTGGAAATTGAGAACTTTAAATTTGAAGGGGAAGGTTTTAATATTGAATGTTTTAATGGTTTCAAAACTTTGGTATGTTCTATATGTATCTGAAATGCCTGTATGGACAGAACAAAGGTTGAAGAAATGTTTTCTTGATTTCTTATGGGAGGGTAAACCAGCAAGGATCGCACATAACACGCTTTTAGGAGAGATGGAAAGGGGGGGGTTAGGCTTAATGGATGTGGAACAACGAAAAAATGCTTTGAGAGTGAAAATTGTTAAGAAATATCTAAATGAAGAGAACAATACTGAGTGGAAGAAAACAATGAAATATTTTTAAATAAATGTGGGATTTTAACATGGGGATGGAATTTTATGGATGAAAACAAAATCTTGGATGACAGAAGGATTACCTGAGTTTTATAGAGAAATGTTTAGTGCCTGGGGAAGTTTTAATGAAAATTGAGTATGATCCACAGGGAGAGAAAACATTTTAATCAACCTCTGTTTTAAATAACAATATTTTAAAACAAGGGAAAGAGATTTTTTTAAGAAATGGATTGAAGTGGGAATAACTAGAGTGAGAGATGTTCTATATGAGTTTAAAGAGGGTTTTTTACCGACACAATATATTGTAGATACAATGGAAGAAGCAAAAGAAGAATACAATAAACAAGAATTAACGAATAAATATGAAACCATCAAAAACGCAATACCTAAAGAGTGGCTAAAAAGAATAGAAAGTATGGAAGAAGAGAAAAAAGAGAAAAACATTTATGTGAAATCGGGGGAAAAAATGTATGATTTTAAAGAATGTACTGTAAAAATGTTTTATTGTGTTTTTAGAGATTGTGTTTTTAAAGAGCCGATTGTGTATAAAGTACTGGGTGGAAAAATTCAAAGATTTAACAGAAGAGTGTATATGGAGAAACATGAGAGGAAAATGTGTGGAGACAAAGTTAGAATGTTTGGAGTATTTTATAAGACACAAAGTGGTTTTACTGAGTATATTTTAAATAAAATTGAAAGGAACAAAACGCAATGTGCAAAGTGTGTCAAGAAAAAGAAGAATGGATTTTACATATTTTTTTTTTATATTGTAAGGAATTGGAAGATTTTTAAAGAAATGTAAATGTGTGATTAAAGATTTGACTGTGGAGTGGGACGAAAATGTAATGGAATGGAACAGAGTGGTGATGTTTGGATGGGAAAAGAATTGTCAAAACAAAAAGTTTATAAATCTGTGGATAATGTTGATGAAAAGTGCAATGTGGGAGAGAAGAACTGTGGCCAAAAAGGAAAAAATTGTGTTGGATATTTGGACTGTGTTTAAAAAGAAAAAAACAGAAATATATATGGAAAAGCTATATGTGTATTTTAAATGTGAAAACATGTTGGATGTTTTTATTATGTCTTTACACCACAAGTTTATTGTGTTTTAAAAGATTTAATGTGGAAGTTGCCGGGAGTGAAGTAGAACTGTAAAGCTCTTGTGCACATTATCAATATAGGTTATTTTATTTTTTAAATTGTTTATTGTATCTCTGCGCGCTGTTGCACATCATCTGAATATTGTTAATTTTTTGTATCTCTTGTGGTTTTGTAGTATGTAGTTTGTATTTTGCATTTTACACACTGTCTGTATATTGTAACTTGTTTATTTTTAATAAAAAAAAAAAAAAAGCCAAAGCGCCACCGATCTCGCCTGATCTCGAAGCTAAGCAGGGTCGGGCCTGGTTAGTACTTGGATGGGAGACCGCCTGGGAATACCAGGTGCAGTAAGCTTTTGCCTGTTTTTCATGCTTCAGCTTAATGCACTGCGCCCCGGCACGCTCTTCATCTTCGCACATATATTCTTTTGAACCCTGTCATGAGTTTGCTTCCCGCCATTTTCCCGTCGTCCAGCAGGGGAGCCCAGGGCTTAATTGTGTTTATTATTAACAGAGCAGGGCCATTGATAAAACAACAGTTTTACGCCTTCAACTGATAAAAAGTAAACTTAAGCGATAGACGCTGGTTGACCTTTTCAGCATTTCTTCACGGTTCAGGTGAGCAGAAAGAAGAACAGACACTGACTGAAAGGTCGCCATCGAATAGCCATGCATGTTCGCCTTGAAGGAACGAGAACAAGCAGAATTTAAGCCCCACACAGCACAAGCCTTTCAAATATTACCCGCTGGCTCGCTACAAATAAAAGAAACACATGAAAAAACGTGGCCAAGATAAAATGCAAACAGCATGAAAAACGGACCGACCAAGCATTAGCTTGATACCACCTGTGCCACTGCGCCCGATCGCCTTCATCTTCGAGCTTTTGAACCCTGCGAGCCCTAAGCAGGGTCGGGCCTGGTTAGTACTTTGATGGGGAGACCGCCTGGGAATACCATGCACTTTTGCCTGTTCTTCATGCTTCAGAGCACTCGCCCCGATCTCGCCTGATCTCGAAGCTAAGCAAGGTCGGGCCTGGTTAGTACTTGATGGGAGACCGCCTGGGAATACCAGGTGCAGTAAGCTTTTGCCTGTTCTTCATGCTTCAGCCAGCTAATGCACTGCGCCCCGGCACGCTCTTCATCTTCGCACATATATTCTTTTGAACCCTGTCATGAGTTTGCTTCCCGTCATTTTCCTTCGTCATCCAGCAGGGGAGCCCAGGGGCTTAATTGTGTTTATTATTAACAGAGCAGGGCCATTGATAAAACAACAGTTTTACGCCTTCAACTGATAAAAAGTAAACTTAAGCGATAGACGCTGGTTGACCTTTTCAGCATTTCTTCACGCGTTCAGGTGAGCAGAAAGAAGAACAGACACTGACTGAAAGGTCGCCATCGAATAGCCATGCATGTTCGCCTTGAAGGAACGAGAACAAGCAGAATTTAAGCCCCACACAGCACAAGCCTTTCAAATATTACCCGCTGGCTCGCTACAAATAAAAGAAACACATGAAAAACGTGGCCAAGATATCGATATCAATGCAGTCGATCAATGCAGTCGGCCAGCTGAGCGCAAGGCCCTTTAGGGACCGACGCTCGCAGCTTCCTTTGCTTACGCCATACCACCCTGAGCGCGCCCGATCTCGCCTGATCTCGAAGCTAAGCAGGGTCGGGCCTGGTTAGTACTTGATGGGAGACCGCCTGGGAATACCAGGTGCAGTAAGCTTTTGCCTGTTCTTCATGCTTCAGCTTAATGCACTGCGCCCCGGCACGCTTCTTCATCTTCGGCACATATATTCTTTGAACCCTGTCATGAGTTTGCTTCCCCTCATTTTCCCGTCGTCCAGCAGGGGAGCCCAGGGCTTAATTGTGTTTATTATTAACAGAGCAGGGCCATTGATAAAACAACAGTTTTACGCCTTCAACTGATAAAAAGTAAACTTAAGCGATAGACGCTGGTTGACCTTTTCAGCATTTCTTCACGTGTTCAGGTGAGCAGAAAGAAGAACAGACACTGACTGAAAGGTCGCCATCGAATAGCCATGCATGTTCGCCTTGAAGGAACGAGAACAAGCAGAATTTAAGCCCCACACAGCACAAGCCTTTCAAATATTACCCGCTGGCTCGCTACAAATAAAAGAAACACATGAAAAACGTGGCCAAGATATCGATCAATGCAGTCGGCCAGCTCTGAGCGCAAGGCCCTTTAAAGGGACCGACGCTCGCAGCTTCCTTCTCAGCTTCCTTCGCTTTTCCTTCGCTTTCGCCATACCACCCTGAGCTACCCCGATCTCGCCTGATCTCGAAGCTAAGCAGGGTCGGGCCTGGTTAGTACTTGATGGGAGACCGCCTGGGAATACCAGGTGCAGTAAGCTTTTGCCTGTTCTTCATGCTTCAGCTTAATGCACTGCGCCCCGGCACGCTTCTTCATCTTCGCACATATATTCTTTTGAACCCTGTCATGAGTTTGCTTCCCGCCATTTTCCCGTCAGTCCAGCAGGGGAGCCCAGGGCTTAATTGTGTTTATTATTAACAGAGCAGGGCCATTGATAAAACAACAGTTTTACGCCTTCAACTGATAAAAAGTAAACTTAAGCGATAGACGCTGGTTGACCTTTTCAGCATTTCTTCACGGTTCAGGTGAGCAGAAAGAAGAACAGACACTGACTGAAAGGTCGCCATCGAATAGCCATGCATGTTCGCCTTGAAGGAACGAGAACAAGCAGAATTTAAGCCCCACACAGCACAAGCCTTTCAAATATTACCCGCTGGGCTCGCTTCAAATAAAAGAAACACATGAAAAACGTGGCCAAGATAATGATCAATGCAGTCGGCCAGCTGAGCTGAGCTGCAGCTTCGCCCCTTTAAAGGGACCGACGTTCGCAGCTTCTTTAGCTTACGGCCATACCACCCTGAGCTGCGCCCGATCTCGGTCTGATCTCGAAGCTAAGCAGGGTCGGGCCTGGTTAGTACTTGGATGGGAGACCGCCTGGGAATACCAGGTGCAGTAAGCTTTTGCCTGTTCTTCATGCTTCAGCTAATGCACTGCGCCCCCGACACGCTCTTCATCTTCGCACATATATTCTTTTGAACCCTGTCATGAGTTTGCTTCCCGTCGTCCAGCAGGGGAGCCCAGGGGCTTAATTGTGTTTATTATTAACAGAGCAGGGCCATTGATAAAACAACAGTTTTACTTTCAACTGATAAAAAGTAAACTTAAGCGATAGACGCTGGTTGACCTTTTCAGCATTTCTTCACGCGTTCAGGTGAGCAGAAAGAAGAACAGACACTGACTGAAAGGTCGCCATCGAATAGCCATGCATGTTCGCCTTGAAGGAACGAGAACAAGCAGAATTTAAGCCCCACACAGCACAAGCCTTTCAAATATTACCCGCTGGCTCGCTACAAATAAAAGAAACACATGAAAAACGTGGCCAAGATAATGATCAATGCAGTCGGCCAGCTGAGCGCGCAAGGCCCTTTAAAGGGACCGACGTTCGCGAGCTTTCTTTAGCTTACGGCCATACCACCCTGAGCGCCACCCGATCTCGCCTGATCTCGAAGCTAAGCAGGGTCGGGCCTGGTTAGTACTTTGATGGGAGACCGCCTGGGAATACCAGGTGCAGTAAGCTTTTGCCTGTTCTTCATGCTTCAGCTTAATGCACTGCGCCCCGGCACGCTCTTCATCTTCGCACATATATTCTTTTGAACCCTGTCATGAGTTTGCTTCCCATCATTTTCACGTCGTCCAGCAGGGGAGCCCAGGGCTTAATTGTGTTTATTATTAACAGAGCAGGGCCATTGATAAAACAACAGTTTTACGCCTTCAACTGATAAAAAGTAAACTTAAGCGATAGACGCTGGTTGATCTTTTAAGCATTTCTTCACGTGTTCAGGTGAGCAGAAAGAAGAACAGACACTGACTGAAAGGTCGCCATCGAATAGCCATGCATGTTCGCCTTGAAGGAACGAGAACAAGCAGAATTTAAGCCCCACACAGCACAAGCCTTTCAAATATTACCCGCGGGCTCGCTTCAAATAAAAGAAACACATGAAAAAACGTGGCCAAGATACGTGATCAATGCAGTCGGCCAGCCCTGAGCGCAAGCGCCCTTTAAAGGGACCGACGCTCGCAGCTCCCTTTGCTTACGGCCATACCACCCTGAGCCATACCACCCTGATAGTTGGTACATTCCAGGAAGTGAGTTGGCAGTAGTTGGGAGAGGTAGGCTCTCCCACACCTTGTTTTCGCTTTATTTTGTTTTGTTATTTTTTGGGTTTTGGAGTGCTTTGTTTGTTTTTACTTTTTTTTTTTCTTTTTTTCAAACCACCTAACAGCAGCTTTATGCTGTCTGGAAGGTGTTTTTTCTTTTGATTTGTTTAGTTTTTTTTGGCGTTTCTCTTCTCTTTATTTTTTCTTTTTTTTTGTTTAAATGGACGGATCTAACGGTAATGACGCGGAAATGGCTGGAGAGACACGGAAAGGCAAACGAAAATGGACCGGAACAACGACAACGAGCTGAAAACGGAAAAGACGGAGTAACGGGAAACAACAATGAAAACAGAACGTATCTAAAAGAGAGTGGTGATAAATGTAGACGGAGAAAACGAAATAAAGGCAATGGATATAATTGATGCGGTGACTGAGAAGATTGGAAAAGGAAAAAATAATAGCGGTGAGACCAAGACAGGGAAAGGAATATGAACTGACATTTGAGAAGGAGGAAATGTGTGATGCTTTCATAGACGGACTGACAATAAAAGGAGCAGACTATGAGGTAAAAAATTGCAAAATAGAGACTACGTTGTTTCTTTCATGCATTTGCCCGTTTACCTGGAGGATAAAGAAATTTTAAACAAATTGAGAGCTGGGGTTTCCCCATTTCAAAAATTAAACGAAGGCGATATCCGGGAACAAATATTGAAGACGGTACCAGGTTTACAAAAGTACGCTTCCCAAAGGAGGTTGTGTCCCTTCCATACAGCACCAAGCTGGAAACAGCTGAAGGGCCGCAATATTTCCGGGTGATGCACAGCCACCAGGTGAAGACTTGTCGGCTGTGTATGAGCCCGGATCACCTGATAAAGGAATGCCCTGATTTTAAGTGCTTTAAGTGTGGCGAAAGGGGACACTTCTCACGGGAATGTAACACCATTAAATGCCCGGAGTGCCATAAGTTTTAAATAAATGCGAGTGTTGGTGGCAAGAGGAGGAAAGAGGTGGGGAACAACAGGTGGACGGGCAAATGCATGAAGGAAACAACGAGAAGGAACGACAAGCAGATAAAGAACAAGATGAAAAGAGATGAAAAAGGTAAAAGGTAATGAGTAACGGAGAGGAAAAAGGTAAAAAGTAACGGAGAGGAAAAAGGTAACGAGTAACGGAGAGGAAAAAGGTAATGAGTAACGGAGAGGAGGAAAGAGAAAAAGAGAACAATGAAAATAAGGAACAAACAACGGAGCAGATCACGCAAGAGACAGACATGGAAACAGCGGACAGTTTTACTACTTTTATGGAGGATATGGAGAGAGATGGACAAAGAAAGATGGATCAAAATAAAGAATCAGACAGTGAAGAAGAAAATAAGATGGACAGCACGGACAAAGACAGAGGAGGGAGAGGACAAAGAAGAAGGAGAGCATTAAAGGTAAAACCAAATTTGGAAGGTGCAAGAAAAAGATGATGACAAAACAAACAAATATGATGGGTTACTGGGACTGGAGGGAGAAAATAGTAAATAATGTTTTTAAGTATTTATTTTTCTTTTTTTTATGGTTTTAAGCTGTGCTACTTTTAATGCAAGGGGACTGATGGACATTGGGAAATTTGAAAAAGTAAAAGAAAAATGTAAAAGGGAAGATATTATTGCACTACAAGAAACGAACTGGAGAGAAAATGTGATGATTGATTATAAAAAAGAGATGGGATGGAGGTATTTTATATAACAATGGAGATGGGAGGTTTGGAAGAGGTGTGGCTTTTTAATGAAGGATGATGTTTTTAAAGTGAGTAAAATTATATATGAGGACAAGATAGGCAAATGTATAGTAGTTGAGACAAAATATGAGGGAAGAGAGCTGATTTTAGTAAATGTACATGCACCAGTGGAGGAGAAGGAAAAGAAAGAGTTTTTAATGTTTTAAGAAATATTGTAAAGAAGTATAAAGAAATAATAATGATGGGGATTTTAACACAGTTTTAGTAAACAGGACATGGCTGAAGGAATGGTTTTAAAACTGATACGGGAAGAAAGGAATTAAAGACATTAATGGATGAAAATAATATGATAGATGTGTGGAGAGAAAGAAATGAAAAGAAAAAAAGAATTTTCAAGGAGACAAATAGTAGGGAGTTTTGTATGCCAAACCAGAATTGATTTTGTTTTATGTACAAGAAATGTAGAAAATTTTATAGAAAAGATTAAGTATGAAGAAACAAGTTTTAGTGATCATAAGTTTTTATTTTTTAAGCTAGACTGGAGTAAAATGCAAAGAGGGCCGGGAGTATGGATTTTAAATACACAGATTTTAAAGAATGAAGATTATGTTTCAAAAGTTAAAGAAATTATAGAACAAGAAAAAGAAAATAGAATGTATGAAGAGGATAAGAGAATATGGTGGGAAAATGTAAAGTTTTTAATCAAAAAATATTCGATAAAATACTGTAGTTTAATACAGAAATGCAAAAGATACAAAGAAAGAGTAATAAAATAAAGTTTGGAAATAGAATTGAATAAAGAAAATAAAGACATACAAAAAATAAAAGAAATAGAGGGAAAACTGAAAGAAATAGAAGAAAAAGAATATGAGGGGGCGAGGCTAAGAAGCAAAGCGAAATATGTAGTGGAGGGAGAAAAATGTACAAAGTTCTTTTTTGATCTGGAAAAAAAAGAGAGGGAAAGCAGAAACGATAAAAGAAATAAGAGGGAAAAATTTTAGAAGAAATAAAGGATTTTTATGAGGATTTGTTTAATGCAAGAGGTGTAGAAGAGGAAGAAAAAAAGAAACTGTTGAATCAGATAAAAGCAAAAGTTGTCACGATTCTGTCTGTTTGGACTTTGTTTTTTCATATTGCACCTGTTCACCATTTTGTAATCTTGTTAGCACGTTCATTTGATTATCACCCGCACCTGTTTGTTATCAGTTTTGCTTTATTGCTTGTATTATTTAAGATCGGCTTTTTGTTCAGTTCCCTGTCGGTCGTTGTTGTTTCATGTTGTTGTTTTGTGGTTGCGTGGGTTCGTTGCTCGTTGGAAATCTGTATTACCTGATTTGTCAGATAACTCTCTTTGTTTGAAAGAAAACCAAGTAAAAGCCTGTCTTGGAAAAAGTATTCTCTGTAGTCCTGGTCTCTTCTACCCAGCATCCGTAACAGTACGACCGACCCAAAACACAGGCGTGAGAAATTGTCTGTTTTTTGTCTTTTTGTCTTTTTGTCTTTTGTTTTTCTGTTTTTGTTTCCTCTCTCTCTCTCTCTCTCTCTCTCACTCTCACTCTCACCAGGATGGAGGCCGCCCACGCAAAGGCATTCCTCTATCGGGGTCAGGAGGAGGAGTCTGTGGAGGCATACACCCTCTGCTTCGCCGTCCTGTGGGATGGCCTCGGGCTCCCGAAGACCACCAGAGGCGTCTGTTCCTGTGGGGGCTCAACGACGCGGCATGGGCCAAGTTATCCGGATGGGGGCCGTCTGGAGGCTTGGAGGCATGTATGGATTGGGTGTTGGCCAGTTGTGGGTGCCACCCCCTCCGCCGTCTGGTTGAGATGGCCGCCGCCGAGAGTTCTGCCGCGGCTAAGATGGCCGCCGCCGAGAGTTCTGCCGCGGCTAAGATGGCCGCCGCCGAGAGTTCTGCCGCGGCTAAGATGGCCGCCGCCGAGAGTTCTGCCGCAGCCAAGATGGTCGCCGCCGAGAGTTCTCCCATGGCCAAGATGGCCGCTCCCCAGGGTTCTGACGTGGTCACGATGGCCGCTCCCCAGGGTTCTGACGCTGCCAAGATGGCCGCTCCCCCGTGTTCTGTCACGGGCCAAGATGGCCGCTCCCCAGGGTTCTGGCGTGGTTTTACCATGGCGCCTCCCAGGGTTCTGACGCTGCCAAGATGGCCGCTCCCCGTGTCCTGTCCCGCCAAGAGGGCCGCTTTCGAGAGTCCTGTCCCGCCAAGAGGGCCGTTTCCGAGTCCTGTCCCGCCAAGAGGGCCGCTTCGAAGTCCTGTCCCGGCCAAGAGGGCCGTTTCCGAGAGTCCTGTCCCGGCCAAGAGGGCCGATCCAGAGTCCTATGTTCCGGCCAAGAGGGCCGCCCCGGAGTTCCCAGACTCCGCCCTAGATTTCCCCGAGTTCTCAGACTATGCCCTAGAATACCCCGAGTTCCCAGATTATGCCTTAGAATCTCTAGAGTTCCCAGACTATGCCCTAGAATTTCCAGAGTTCCCCGTCTCTGTCTTAGAATCCCCAAAGTTCCCAGACTATTTCCTAGAATCCCCAGAGTTCCCAGATTCTGTCCTAGAATCCCCAGACTCCGCTCTGGAGTGTCCAGACCTAGCCCCTGCTCATGTGGTCGCCCCTTCCAGTTACTTCCCCAGGTCATCTCAGGAGATCCCTACCATGTATACACGTAGTTCAATGACCCCTAGTACGCTTAGTTCTTCACCTGTGGAAGGGTTTAGTCAGCCCTCAAGTGACACTAGTGTGTCTCCATTCATCCCTCCAAGTCAGTCAAGGGCAAGGTTTACAACTTCTAGTTATTTCCCGGTGCAGACAGGAAGTAGTTATAGGAGTCTCTCTCGTCCCAAGTCTCGAGGTACCTTTGCTCAAGTTGCTTCGGTTACAAGGTATGTAAATATTGCAGTAACTTCACCACAAGATGTGCTTACCCAATCTAGAAACTATCAGGGTTTATATAGACCAGTGGCTCTCGTTGCTGCGTCACCCCAAATGGGATCTTCCAGTCAGTTTGCATCTAACCAGGGAGGATGTAGTATTTTCAGTGGTCTTGTCCCGCCTCAAGGTACCCGTAGCCAGTTTCCTTCTGGATCTCTTTCTAAGTTTAGTTCCTCACGGCTAGATTCTAGTCAGTCCACAAGTAATTCAAGTTTATTTAGTCAGCACTCTCCAGCTTCACTGATTGGGCCTCAGAGGAGTACATCAGCTCCGTTTATGTCCTCTCAGGGAGAGGGTAGTGTATGTAGTGTTTATTTGCCCCATTCTCAGTTGAGTTCTAGTAAACTTTCACCTCAGGCTGTTGTCACACAGCAATTTAGTATTTCCAGTCAGCCTACCAGCAAGTCTCGTATACATGCAGAGCTTTTGTCTTCAGCGGGAAGGCTCACCAGCCAGAGCGTTAGCAGTTTAGCGATCCAAAGCCAGCATGTAGCAATTTTGGGCAGTTCTAGGCCACCAGTGACAGGGAGCTTGTGTCAGTTGGTTTCTACACAGGGAGGTAGTAGAACTTTTGGTGATGTATCCCTACAGTCTCCTAGTTTCTCAAGTCCGGTTACCCCTGGTTGCTCTACTCTTGTTCCCTTGCCTACAGCTGCTTGTAGCCTAGTTGCAGAATCCCTGTCCCAGGGCCTACCTCCCCAAGAAGGTCATCTAGCCAGCTCTAGTGCGTCCCCAGTCCCTGTCTCCTCTGGGTCCCCAGTCCCTGTCTCCTCTGGGTCCCCAGTCCCTGTCTCCTCTAGGACCCCAGTACCTGTCTCCTCTAGGTTCCCAGTCCCTGTCTCCTCTAGGTTCCCAGTCCCTGCCTCCTCTAGGTCCCCAGTCCCTGCCTCCTCTAGGTCCCCAGTCCCTGTCTCCTCTAGGTCCCCAGTCCCTGTCTCCTCTAGGTCCCCAGGCCCTGTCTCCCCTAGGTCCCCAGTCCCTGTCTCCCCTAGGTCCCCAGTCCCTGTCTCCCCTAGGTCCCCAGTTCCTGTCTCCTCTAAGGCCCCAGTTTCTGAGTCCCCTGTTCCCGGCGCTTCTGAGTCCCCTGTTCCCGGCGCTTCTGAGTCCCCTGTTCCCGGCGCTTCTGAGTCCCCTGTTCCCGGCGCTTCTGAGTCCCCTGTTCCCGGCGCTTCTGAGTCCCCTGTTCCCGGCGCTTCTGAGTCCCCTGTTCCCGGCGCTGGAGTCCCTGTTCCCGGCCTTGCGGAGTCCCCTGTTCCCCGGCGCTTCGGAGTCCCTGTTCCCGGCCGGAGTCCCCTGTTCCCGGGCGCTTCTGAGTCCCCTTTAGCCAGGGCCAGAGCGGCCGCCGGCCACAGTCTTACGCCAGAGCGCCGCCGCCGGGCCAGTCTTCCGCCAGAGCCGCCGCCGCCACAGTTTCGCCAGAGCGGCCGCCACAGTCTTCGCCAGAGCGGCCGCCGCCGCCACAGTCTTCGCCAGAGCGGCCGCCGCCGCCACAGTCTTCGCTGCCGCCTGCACCCGAGCGGTCACAGCCGCCACAGCCTGCACCCGAGCGGTCACAGCCGCCACAGCCTGCACCCGAGCGGTCAGAGTCCCAGCCGCCACCGCAGTCAGCCCTAGAGCGGTCACAGCCGCCACAAGCGGCGCCAGACCCTGACCCCGAGCCTCCAGACCCTGACCCCGAGCCTCCTGATCCTGACCCCGAGCCTCCTGACCCTGACCCCGAGCCTCCTGATCCTGACCCCGAGCCTCCTGACCCTGACCCCGAGCCTCCTGATCCTGAGCCTCCTGACCCTGACCCCGAGCCTCCTGATCCTGAGCCTCCTGACCCCGAGCACCCACCCCGCCTCCCTCTTCCGTGGATCTTCCGGCGCGAGGACGCGCCTACCGGGGGAAGGGGGAACTGTCACGATTCTGTCTGTTTGGACTTTGTTTTTTCATATTGCACCTGTTCACCATTTTGTAATCTTGTTAGCACGTTCATTTGATTATCACCCGCACCTGTTTGTTATCAGTTTTGCTTTATTGCTTGTATTATTTAAGATCGGCTTTTTGTTCAGTTCCCTGTCGGTCGTTGTTGTTTCATGTTGTTGTTTTGTGGTTATTAGTGGGGTTCGTTGCTCGTTGGAAATCTGTATTACCTGATTTGTCAGATAACTCTCTTTGTTTGAAAGAAAACCAAGTAAAAGCCTGTCTTGGAAAAAGTATTCTCTGTAGTCCTGGTCTCTTCTACCCAGCATCCGTAACAAAAGTAAGCGAGGAAGATAAAAAAGAGTGTGACCAAGAAATCAGAGAAGAAGAAATTGAAAGAGCAATAAATCAACTGAATAAAAAGAAAAGTCCAGGAATAGATGGTTTGGGAACTGAATTTTATTTGTGTTTTAAAGGAGTTTTAATAAAGATTTTAAATGAGGTTTTTAAAGACACTTTTGAAAAAAACGAAATTAATGTAAGAACAAGTATGGGGTTAATGAAACTGATATATAAAAGGAAGGGAGATAAAGCAGATTTAAAAAACCACAGACCAATCACGATTTTAAACACAGATTTGAAGATTTTAGCAAAAGTTTTAGCAAACAGATTAAAGGAAGTGATGCCAAGTATAATCAAAACAAATCAAGCGTCTGGGAGTAAAAGGAAGAGATATAAGCGGATATAACAATGAGCATAAGAGACACAATATGGTACATGAAAGAAAAAAAAAATAAAGAAGGATATGTGATTAGCTTGGATTTCGAAAAGGCTTTTGATAGGGTTGAGCATGGGTATTTATTAGATGTTTTAAGGAGTTTTGGTTTTGGGGAGAATTTTACTAAATGGATTGAGATTTTATATAAGGGTACACTAACAAAGATAAAATGTAATGGTTTTTTAACAGACTGTTTTAAAATAACAAGATCAATCAGACAAGGGCTGGTTGACATTTTCAGCATTTCTTCACGTGTTCAGGTGAGCAGAAATAAGAACAGACACTGACTGAAAGGTCGTCATCGAATAGCCATGCATGTTCGTCTTGAAGGAACGAGAAAAGCAGAATTTAAGCCACACACGGTGTACAAGCCTTTCAAATATTACCCGCTGGCTCGCTACAAATAAAAGAAACACATAAAAAAACGTGGCCAAGATACGTATCAATGCAGTCGGCCAGCGCTGAGCGTGCGTCCTTTAAAGGGACCGACGTTCGCATTTTCCTTTGCTTACGGCCATACCACCCTCAGCGTGCCCGATCTCGTCTAATCTCGGAAGCTAAGCAGGGTCGGGCCTGGTTAGTACTTGGATGGGAGACTGCCTGGGAATACCAGGTGCAGTAAGCTTTTGCCTGTTCTTCATGCTTCAGCTTAATGCACTGCGCCCTGGGCAAGTTCTTCATCTTCGCACATATATTCTTTGAAACCTGTCATGAGTTTGCTTCCGTCATTTTCCGTCGTCCAGCAGGGGGTGCTCAGGGGCTTAATTGTGTTTATTATTAACAGAGAAGGGCCATTGATAAAACAACAGTTTTACGCCTTCAACTGATAAAAAAGGAAAACTTAAACGATAGACGCTGGTTGACCTTTTTCAGCATTTCTTCACGTATTCAGGTGAGCAGAAATAAGAACAGACACTGACTGAAAGGTCGTCATCGAATAGCCATGCATGTTCGTCTTGAAGGAACGAGAACAAGCAGAATTTAAGCCCCAAACAGCACAAGCCTTTCAAATATTACCCGCTGGCTCACTTCAAATAAAAGAAACACATGAAAAACATGGCCAAGATACATGATCAATGCAATCGGCCAGCGCTGAGCGTCGCCCTTTATAGGGACCGACGTTAAGCAGCTTACTTTGCTTACATACCACCCATACCACCCTGAGCCACTCCTGATCTCGTTTTGATCTCGGAAGCTAAGCAGGATTGGGCCTGATTAGTACTTGGATGGGAGACCGCCTTGGAATACCGCGTGCAGTAAGCTTTTGCCTTTTCTTCATGCTTCAGCGAATGCACTGCATCCCGGGCACATTCTTCATCTTCGCACATATATTCTTTTGAAGCATGTCATGAGTTTGCTTCCCGTCATTTTCCCGTCGTCCAGCAGGGGGTGCTCAGGGGCTTAATTGTGTTTATTATTAACAGAGAAGGGCCATTGATAAAACAACAGTTTTACGCCTTCAACTGATAAAAAAGGAAAACTTAAACGATAGACGCTGGTTGACCTTTTTCAGCATTTCTTCACGTGTTCAGGTGAGCAGAAATAAGAACAGACACTGACTGAAAGGTCGTCATCGAATAGCCATGCATGTTCGTCTTGAAGGAACGAGAACAAGCAGAATTTAAGCCCCAAACAGCACAAGCCTTTCA
>CM032805.1:3180073-3185073 GCA_019155185.1 Beaufortia kweichowensis | reverse complement strand
TGTGATGATTGATTATAAAAAGAGATGGGATGGAGGTATTTTATATAACAATGGAGATGGGAGGTTTGGAAGAGGTGTGGCTTTTTAATGAAGGATGATGTTTTTAAAGTGAGTAAAATTATATATGAGGACAAGATAGGCAAATGTATAGTAGTTGAGACAAAATATGAGGGAAGAGAGCTGATTTTAGTAAATGTACATGCACCAGTGGAGGAGAAGGAAAAGAAAGAGTTTTTAATGTTTTAAGAAATATTGTAAAGAAGTATAAAGAAATAATAATGATGGGGATTTTAACACAGTTTTAGTAAACAGGACATGGCTGAAGGAATGGTTTTAAAACTGATACGGGAAGAAAGGAATTAAAGACATTAATGGATGAAAATAATATGATAGATGTGTGGAGAGAAAGAAATGAAAAGAAAAAAAATTTTCAAAGGAGACAAATAGTAGGGAGTTTTGTATGCCAAACCAGAATTGATTTTGTTTTATGTACAAGAAATGTAGAAAATTTTATAGAAAAGATTAAGTATGAAGAAACAAGTTTTAGTGATCATAAGTTTTATTTTTTAAGCTAGACTGGAGTAAAATGCAAAGAGGGCCGGAGTATGGATTTTAAATACACAGATTTTAAAGAATGAAGATTATGTTTCAAAAGTTAAAGAAATTATAGAACAAGAAAAAGAAAATAGAATGTATGAAGAGGATAAGAGAATATGGTGGGAAAATGTAAAGTTTTTAATCAAAAAATATTCGATAAAATACTGTAGTTTAATACAGAAATGCAAAAGATACAAAGAAAGAGTAATAAAAGAAAGTTTGGAAATAGAATTGAATAAAGAAAATAAAGACATACAAAAATAAAAAGAAATAGAGGGAAAACTGAAAGAAATAGAAGAAAAAGAATATGAGGGGGCGAGGCTAAGAAGCAAAGCGAAATATGTAGTGGAGGGAGAAAAATGTACAAAGTTCTTTTTTGATCTGGAAAAAAAGAGAGGGAAAGCAGAAACGATAAAAGAAATAAGAGGGAAAAATGGAGAAATAGTAGAAGGGAATGAAAAGATTTTAGAAGAAATAAAGGATTTTTATGAGGATTTGTTTAATGCAAGAGGTGTAGAAGAGGAAGAAAAAAAGAAACTGTTGAATCAGATAAAAGCAAAAGTAAGCGAGGAAGATAAAAAAGAGTGTGACCAAGAAATCAGAGAAGAAGAAATTGAAAGAGCAATAAATCAACTGAATAAAAAAGAAAAGTCCAGGAATAGATGGTTTGGGAACTGAATTTTATTTGTGTTTTAAAGGAGTTTTAATAAAGATTTTAAATGAGGTTTTTAAAGACACCTTTGAAAAAAACGAAATTAATGAAAGAACAAGTATGGGGTTAATGAAACTGATATATAAAAGGAAGGGAGAAAAAGCAGATTTAAAAAACCACAGACCAATCACGATTTTAAACACAGATTTGAAGATTTTAGCAAAAGTTTTAGCAAACAGATTAAAGGAAGTGATGCCAAGTATAATCAAAACAAATCAAGCTGCATCGGAGTAAAAAGGAAGAGATATAGCGGATATAACAATGAGCATAAGAGACACAATATGGTACATGAAAGAAAAAATAAAGAAGGATATGTGATTAGCTTGGATTTCGAAAAGGCTTTTGATAGGGTTGAGCATGGGTATTTATTAGATGTTTTAAGGAGTTTTGGTTTTGGGGAGAATTTTACTAAATGGATTGAGATTTTATATAAGGGTACACTAACAAAGATAAAATGTAATGGTTTTTAACAGACTGTTTTAAAATAACAAGATCAATCAGACAAGGGTGTCCACTTTCAGCTTTATTGTATTCACTTGTATCAGAACCATTAGGACTAGCAATTAGGGAAAAAAAAAGGAATAATAGGAATTGAAATTGAGGGAAACAAAACGGAGGGGAAAATTTTTCAATATGCTGATGATAATGAATGATAATTGTAAAAGATAAAGAAAGTGTTAAGAAAGTAATGGATGTAGTAAAAGAATATTGTAGAGGGTCAGGAAGTAAAGTAAATGAGGATAAAACGGTATATATGAGATTTGATAAAGCCATGCTTTTAACAGAATGTTTTAATTTCAAAGAAGTGGAAGAAATCAGAATCTTAGGAGTTTTAATGGGAAAGAATGAAAAGAAAGTAAGAGATGAAATGTGGGAGCAACTAATAACTGGTATAGAGAGGAGGTTAAATTTTGGAAATTGAGAACTTTAAATTTGAAGGGGAAGGTTTTAATATTGAATGTTTTAATGGTTTCAAAACTTTGGTATGTTCTATATGTATCTGAAATGCCTGTATGGACAGAACAAAGGTTGAAGAAATGTTTTCTTGATTTCTTATGGGAGGGTAAACCAGCAAGGATCGCACATAACACGCTTTTAGGAGAGATGGAAAGGGGGTTAGGCTTAATGGATGTGGAACAACGAAAAAATGCTTTGAGAGTGAAAATTGTTAAGAAATATCTAAATGAAGTGAACAATACTGAGTGGAAGAAAACAATGAAATATTTTTTTAAATAAATGTGGGGATTTTAACATGGGGGATGGAATTTTATGGATGAAAACAAAATCTTGGATGACAGAAGGATTACCTGAGTTTTATAGAGAAATGTTTAGTGCCTGGGGGAAGTTTTTAATGAAAATTGAGTATAATCCACAGGGGAGAGAAAACATTTTAAATCAACCTCTGTTTTTAAATAACAATATTTTAAAACAAGGGAAAGAGATTTTTTTTAAGAAATGGATTGAAGTGGGAATAACTAGAGTGAGAGATGTTCTATATGAGTTTAAAGAGGGTTTTTTACCGACACAATATATTGTAGATACAATGGAAGAAGCAAAAGAAGAATACAATAAACAAGAATTAACGAATAAATATGAAACCATCAAAAACACAATACCTAAAGAGTGGCTAAAAAGAATAGAAAGTATGGAAGAAGAGAAAAAAGAGAAAAACATTTATGTGAAATCAGGGGAAAAAATGTATGATTTTAAAGAATGTACTGTAAAAATGTTTTATTGTGTTTTTAGAGATTGTGTTTTTAAAGAGCCGATTGTAAATAAGTACTGGGTGGAAAAATTCAAAGATTTAACAGAAGAGTGTATATGGAGAAACATGAGAGGAAAATGTGTGGAGACAAAGTTAGAATGTTTGGAGTATTTTATAAGACACAAAGTGGTTTTTACTGAGTATATTTTAAATAAAATTGGAAAGGAACAAAACGCAATGTGCAAAGTGTGTCAAGAAAAAGAAGAATGGATTTTACATATTTTTTTATATTGTAAGGAATTGGAAGATTTTTTAAAGAAATGTAAATGTGTGATTAAAGATTTGACTGTGGAGTGGGACGAAAATGTAATGGAATGGAACAGAGTGGTGATGTTTGGTTGGGAAAAGAATTGTCAAAACAAAAAGTTTATAAATCTGTGGATAATGTTGATGAAAAGTGCAATGTGGGAGAGAAGAACTGTGGCCAAAAGGGAAAAAATTGTGTTGGATATTTGGACTGTGTTTAAAAAGAAAACAGAAATATATATGGAAAAGCTATATGTGTATTTTAAATGTGAAAACATGTTGGATGTTTTTTATTATGTCTTTACACCACAAGTTTATTGTGTTTTAAAAGATTTAATGTGGAAGTTGCCGGGGAGTGAAGTAGAACTGTAAAGCTCCTGTGCACATATCAATATAGGTTATTTTATTTTTTAAATTGTTTATTGTATCTCTGCGTTGTTGCACATCATCTGAATATTGTACATTTTTTTGTATCTCTTGTGGTTTTGTAGTATGTAGTTTGTATTTTGCATTTTACACACTGTCTGTATATTGTAACTTGTTTATTTTAATAAAAAAAAAAAAAAAGCCGATCGATCTGCCTGATCTCGGAAGCTCAGCAGGGTCGGGCCTGGTTAGTACTTGAATGGGAGACCGCCTGGGAATACCAGGTGCAGTAAGCTTTGCCTGTTCTTCATGCTTCAGCGAATGCACTGCGTCCTGGGCACGTTCTTCATCTTCGCACATATATTCTTTTGAACCATGTCATAAGTTTGCTTCCCGTCGTCCATCAGGGGGCGCCCAGGGGCTTAATTGTGTGTATTATTAACAGCGCAGGGCCATTGATAAAATAACAGTTTTACGCCTTCAACTGATAAAAAGTAAACTTAAGCGATAGACGCTGGTTGACCTTTTCAGCATTTCTTCACGTGTTCAGGTGAGCAGAAAGAAGAACAGACACTGACTGAAAGGTCGTCATCGAATAGCCATGCATGTTCGTCTTGAAGGAACGAGAACAAGCAGAATTTAAGCCCCACACGGCACAAGCCTTTCAAATATTACCCGCGGCTCGCTACAAATAAAAGAAACACATGAAAAAACATGGCCAAGATAATGATCAATGCAGTCGGCCAGCTGAGCGTCGCGGCCCTTTATAGGGACCGACGTTCGCAGTTTACTTTGCTTACGGCCATACCACCCTGAGCGCCGATCTCGTCTGATCTCGAAGCTAAGCAGGGTCGGGCCTGGTTAGTACTTGGATGGGAGACCGCCTGGGAATACCAGGTGCAGTAAGCTTTGCCTGTTCTTCATGCTTCAGCTTAATGCACTGCATCCCGGCACATTCTTCATCTTCGCACATATATTCTTTTGAACCCTGTCATAAGTTTGCTTCCCTCATTTTCCCGTCGTCCAGCAGGGGAGCCCAGGGGCTTAATTGTGTTTATTATTAACAGAGCAGGACCATTGATAAAACAACAGTTTTAAGCCTTCAACTTGATAAAAAAGTAAACTTAAGCGATAGACGCTGGTTGACCTTTTCAGCATTTCTTCACGTGTTCAGGTGAGCAGAAATAAGAACAGACACTGACTGAAAGGTCGCCATCGAATAGCCATGCATGTTCGTCTTGAAGGAACGAGAACAAGCAGAATTTAAGCCCCACACGGCACAAGCCTTTCAAATATTACCCGCTGGCTCGCTAC
>CM032805.1:3142573-3175073 GCA_019155185.1 Beaufortia kweichowensis | reverse complement strand
TGAACATACCAAAATGGTGTTGTATGCGTAAATGTAACTGGAATGTCATAAAACATGTGTAAACCCACCTGTAGCCCTGAATGTAGGTACAAATGATTATTCCAGCCTTTTTACTTCATGTTTGGTATGTATGCGTTCAGTACATGGTCAAGAGTATTGTGAAAGTGGTTTGGACAGGGAAAGATGCATAGATAAAGGTTCAGGGACATTTTTCTAAAATGGACTCTCACACTAGGCAAACAAGTTCCACACAGCTGGGGAAGGGTGGGCCACATGGCGTGGCCAGCCTCCACCCAAATGACCAATCACCTTGTTGGAAACGGGAGCACCGAATTACAGTCTCCACCTCACCAGAAAGAGATAAAGTCCCTCACCAGCGGATCCACATTTGTTCTGAGCTTTCTGACCGAACTAGGAAGAAACAACATTACAGCTAAGGTTAAGCTTTATGAGCAAACCTTAAACCGCACTCACTATCTGCACGGGTGGACCTTACCAACCTTCACGGCCCTCCCAGCCTCTCAGCTCGACTGCAACGACTCCAACACGCCTGGGACTTTAACAATCTTTCTGGTGCAGCACAGCTCACCTCTCAATGACTGGTATTCTCTGAGAGCGATTCCACGCCTTTCGGACTGCAACCTACAAAGCCTGTAAAGGACCCTCGGCCGGACTAATCTGGACTGTGTGGAACGTGAATATACTTTTCCTTCCAAACCTCTTTCAGAGACCTTGGCACTAGTAAATGCATTATTGTTTAGTGTGTACTACTCAGCAGGGGGTATAGGGGTTATCTTTTTGGGAGTTGACAGCCTAAGAATATCCTCCTGCCACCATATTAAGCAACAGCATTGCATTGTGTCTATTCAAGTCATTGCCTCCATACAATAATTCAATTTCCCTTTCCTTTGTCAAACATCTTGTTAAAAGCGTTATTCAGTTATAGTTTTATTTCATTTACATGTATTCCCCAGTAGTTATTTCCCTTTGCATGTTTAGTGAATAAATCCCTTTTGCATTTGTACAACTGTGTCTTTCTTGTGTTGGTAATCAGAGGCTCTACAAGTTAGCACGAATATCACAAAATCCTTCGGATACCCCAGGTGACTTGCTCCCTCCACTAATTTTTCTTATCATATTATCTATGATTTATGTTGGATAATTCCAACAAATGTTGAGGTGGAATTCCTCAGCTGGTGCCCCGAGTTAAAAGGAGGGAGAGGTCATCTGACACACACACACACACACACACACACACACACACACACACACACACTTGAAGTGACGTGGGGTCAAGTCTCACTAACACCTCTAGTGCCCTGTGTGAGGCGTACTATTAATTGGTGCCCCGTGTGAAGATCACTACAGGAGTACGTGCATTTAAAACACCAAGACGCTCACCGTCGATACAAACCATTGCGCATTGCTGACTGATGACGTTGCAGGTGGAATACATGAACCATACAATTATTCTGTAAACGAATAAACAAGAGCACGAACGAAGTTAGGGATGAACACACACGCATAAAAGCCTGTCGTGGAATAATATTCATTATATTAATCATAAAAGCCTTGTATGGATTGCCTCCAACGTTTCATTCTTAAAAGTCAGGGAGCTCACGGAGTGCCTTCCACGTGTTGACGCTGGAGACAGCATTTAAATTTCATTGTTCTCATACAATATCACCAAATTTAAACCGTTCTGTTGTCTGCAAGTGTTCCAGCGCTTTATGAAACATTTTATTTAATAAATGCAGAGTTTATAATATGGAAAAGTACACCTATTCCATATCTAATAATATGAAGTACGTGCATTTAAAACACCAAGACGCTCACCGCCGATACAATTCATTGCGCATTGCTGAATGATGACGTCGCAGGTGGAATACATGAACCATACAATTATTCTGTAAACGAATAAACAAGAGCACAAACGAAGTTAGGGATGGACACACGCATAAAAGCCTGTCGTGGAATAATATTCATTATATTAATCATAAAAGCCTTGTATGGATTGCCTCCAACGTTTCATTCTTAAAAGTCAGTTAGCTCACGGAGTGCCTTCCACGTGTTGACGCTGGAGACAGCATTTAAATTTAATTGTTCTCATACAATATCACCAAATTAAAACCATTCTGTTGTCTGCAAGTGTTCCAGCGCTATATAAAGCATTTCATTTAACAAATGTGTTATGTTTAAATTCAAGTAGCCATGGAGACAAGTTCCAATTCTTAAAGGTTTATTCCGATCCTCAAGTGGAGTAAGCTCACAAACAGTACTAGGCAATCACATCATTAACAACAGGTGCAACCCCTTTCATGAGCAGAACCAGTGATGGTTAACGTTCCATTCTTAAAAGTCAGGGAGCCCCTCCATCCTCGACTCTACGAGGCCTGCCGTGGAGAGACCAGACCCCCCTCCATCGATCAGACCCACGATCCTCCTGCCATCGGTGGAAGAACCAATGAGAGTTGACTGGACCTCTCACCGCTCGAGACCATCAGCTGCTGTGATCAGACCCCTGCCATCGGTGGGAGAACCAGTAAGAGTTTACAGGACCTCTCGACACTCGAGACGAGCTGCTGTCGAGATCAGACCCCTGCCTTCGGTGGAAGAACCATCACTGTCTGACAGGATCTTTCAGATGATACCACGAGCTGACGGAATCAAAACACTGCCATCGGTGGTAGAACCAATACTGGTTCAGGAAAACCCAACGTTAGCAACAGGTGAGATCAGTGTGAAGAAAAGTGTCTGCTAAATGATTGAATGTGAAGTTATATCTCTGACACGTTCTCTGTCTCTTCAATCCTCAGTGGAACAGAAACCGGTGATTCAAGTGAATTCTCTCAGCCAAATTCCTTCACGTGCTGAAGTAAAGCCACAGCCAGTTACCTCACTGTTTGAATCGGCTCAACAACTCGTCCTGATGGACATTGACATCGAAAATGAGTATGTGGAGTACACAGGGAGGACCATCTCATCCGATGAAATGAAGAACAAAGAGCAAAAACCGCACGAGTTTGAGATGAAGCCAAAAAGAGGAGCGGTCTGCTTGCTCTTCTGGACTGGGCTGAGAAAACGGTCAGCAAAAGAAGGAAAAGAGACAAAGGAAAGAGAATGAGAAACTGCAGAGACGGTTGCTGCATCATCGATACCGAACTGATCCCAAACTGAAGCATTTGATCGTCAACAGGCACAACTCCAACTCCTTCTCTAATGTACATTAGTCACACACTGCTTGAATGTTTCAAACCTCCTCCCCTGTAAATAAATAC
This sequence comes from Beaufortia kweichowensis, assembly GCA_019155185.1. NCBI lineage: Eukaryota > Metazoa > Chordata > Actinopteri > Cypriniformes > Gastromyzontidae > Beaufortia > Beaufortia kweichowensis. Next base: position 3,171,795 of record CM032805.1, on the reverse strand, counting down.
ATATTTTATTGAAAGCATAATACAGACTTGTGTGTGTTTTTATTGCGATTACTATTTATTACAGGAATTTGTTTACAGGTATGTAAGGTAACACATTGGACTACTGGGTTATTCAGCAAGTCGTCATATTGCCTAAATTAAGCTTTTAATGATATTAATGAGCAAACAATCAATTAAATGTACAACAAAAAATAAAACACTATTACAGTAGACCCTATGAATAATCTGCACTTCGTGTTACCTTTTCTATAGACATTAAATCAGAGACAATCCAACATGTATTCATCTGTTTAAAAAATGTATTTATTATTTGTTCGTTTAAATTGGAACCCTGTGATAATTTCCCCAAGCTCTTACACTCACTGTATTTGTTCAAATGGATGTTATTCTTTCAGTTTATTTCTACGACTTTGCTGTAATGACTGTTTATAGTGACAAGATGGTGATAATGGCTTAAAATGTGCTTAATGGTTTTTAATTATTGATAATACTTCATTTAATAATGATAATCAGTGATGATTATTTTATCATTTACCATTGTCATTTATTCATTTGAGTTTGATTTATTTTACTAGCAAATGTGTGCCAAATAAAAATATGTTGTACTATTCTCTGCTAAATTAAACCATTCATTTAAAAACAACGACAACAATAATCAATGTATGTCTTTAGTGACCGTGTACAAGACTTTCTGTATTTGCAGCATTGTTTAAGAGCTCAGATGAATAAAAATAAAACTCTCTTTGCATTTATATAATTAATAGCTGCACATCATAGGGGCAGTTGTAGCCTAGTGGTTAGTGTTGGACTAGCAACCAGATGCTGGTTCGATTCCCAGTACCAGCAGGAAACAACTGGGGTGCCCTTGAGCAAGACACCTTACCCTTAATCGCTCCCAGTGTGCCACTGGTAACTTTTATAAAATGTTTGGGAAACAAAAGCTGTGTTTGATAAGACAGTCGGTAGCTTCTGTTGTTCTTCTTCTTTTCCTGCATTATCGCCACCTACTGTATTGGAGTGTGAACCAGAGTTTCCCATTTCATAATTATAAAAAAAGCATCCTGTTGGATGTTTATTTATTAATTTTAAAGTTTTATTCAGCATGGTATGTCCAACCCTTAATCTTGTTATAATAGTTTCCTCTTTAGTATTTCTTCTCGTCTTCCTTACCCCTCCTACTTCCCTTTGTATTTCATAAAGTTGACGTCCTGTATTTCCTGCATCCCATTTTGTTGCCACTCCTTAATGGTATATGTTTTAATTACTGCTTTTGCTTCAAATTTACTAAGTGAGGTATTAATAATGTTCTCACTTTCCAAAGCCTGCTTTGCTAATCCATCAACCTTTTCATTGCCCTTTATCCCCTATGAGCTGGTATCCACATAAATCTTATCATGATGTTCATATTTTTAAATCTATACAGATTTTCATATATCTGTGAGATGTGAATGATTGCAATGACTGTAACGCTGAACATGAATCTGTACAAAGTATAATCTTTTGGTCTTCTATCCACTGCAGTGCTGTTGCTATTGCCATCATCTCTACAGTGTATACTGATAAATGATCTGATGTTCTCCTATTATTAAAAATGTTTAAGGATGGACAACTAAAAGCAAAACTTGTTCTCCTGTATTAGGATGTTGTGCAGTTGTACAAAGACGGTTGTGGCTAGAGGGGAGACAGCTCCGCCGGAAGTGACGCAAGTTTTGCTGAACTCTCATGCAATTACAAAAACAATTAGTGGAGAAATGGCAGCGGGATATTTTCAAAGATTTCCCTCAAAGGGGTGTTTTGAACGCAATTTTAAAGGCTTCGAGGAGGGACACAATGACAAAGTTTATCGTTTGGACAAAGGACAAGGCTTTTGGTGTGGACGGTTAATTCTTTAATATTTATTGTTTTTCCTTGGATTAATTCTTTACTGTTCATTATTGTTCCTTGGGTTAATTCTTTACTGTTTATTGCTGCATTAATACTGTTCTTTGGGTTAATCACAATCCAATCATTTGGTAATGAATTAAATCAAATCCAAAAATTTTCTTGTTGAAACCTTTTTCAAATGTATTGAAATTAGTGAATGTTACAATTGTTGGCACTGTGTTTGTGCATGAGTGTTCGAATGTTGTTGTTGTTGTTATGGTGGTTGGCATTGTGTCTGTCTGTGTATGCATGAATGTTTGTGTAAAATAAAATGTTTTGTGCCAACAAATTGTATGTTTGCTCTTTTTTCCCCTATTGTGTGTGTGTAGATACTGGTAATTGTAAGTCTAGTCTGCAATAACAGCATATGCAGCCATTTTAAGACATTTATGTTGGGTAGTGGAAGGGTGTAGTACATGAGGATTTGACACATGAGTACTCTCATACAAACACAATTTACCAATTTTATTAATGACTTTTATTTAAAAAAATATTTATAAAACGGATTGTTTCGATTATGATTTCTGATTGCCTGAGCCCTCGTTCTCCTCAACATCATGGAGGGAGACAGACTTGTCACAAATTAGGCTGATTAAAGCTCTTAAAACTGTTCATTTATTTCACCTTATTTTATGTATTTTTTGGTGTTAAAGATTTCGTTTTGTATTTATTTTTTGTTATATACATGCACAAATGGTGCCTTGGCATTAATTAATAATAAGAAAAAAATAGTTCTCTACTTGTCTTCTTCGCTGTTCGTTTCATTTTTTCGAGATTTTGCGCCGCATCCAACGAGATTTTGTGCCGCTTCCGGCCGGAGCTGTCTCCCCTCTAGCCACAACCCCGAAGAACGAGAGAAACTACCACCTCGAGAAGTCTGATGATGAGAATCTGAGCTGAGTAGGTATGCAACAATGAAATGTTGTCCAATTGAGTACTCACTCTAAATGACTGCCTATGTACCACAATAAAGCCTTATTCATAGACCAGTGTTTAAGATTTGACCTAGGTAGGTTGATTGATATTTTGATTAGAATGGTATTAAACTAATTCTTAACTGAAACCTAGCCTATGTTGTGAAAAAGTTGTACTGTTTAAGCACTTTATTTGTTGCACTTTATTTGTTTCTGATGGACCATGTGGTGAGAGGCTTTGAATGAAGAATAATATCCCTCCCTAACTAATCTTGTGTCGTTTTTGGCTGAACATAAATCATCAAGTGCTCTTGAGAATACAATTATTCACAACGCCAGGACTGCAGATACCTTAAGTCTACTCCTTTCTGCAAACGTACCTAAATGGAGGTGGAAGCCCCGCTTCCACCTCCGTGTCTCAAAAATCCATTTAATATATAGTCCCCGGATAGGGAACGTATCAGATATTAAAGTGATAAGAACAGATACTACACTTGATCTTAGCCAAAAGGCCTCAATAGGGTCTGGCAGCAGACAAGATGCAAAGATACACTCTCAGCCACAAGATGTGCACTAAGACAAGATGCACTCTCAGCCGAAAGCAGCACTAAGACAATATACACTGCCGCACATATATATGTATATATACACACATATTACAGCTCAAAAGTTTGTGATCAGTAAGATTTTCTTTTATTTGATTTTAATTTTTTATGCTTATCAAGGCTGAATTTATTTGATGAAAAGTACAGATGCCAAAAATACAGTATTGTGAAATATTATTGCAATTCGAAAAAAAGTTTTGTATTGTAATATATTTTAAAAAAAATTATTTATTTGTCATGCAAAGCTCAATTTTCATACTCCAGTGTTCAGTGTCACATGATCTGCCAGAAATCATTCTAATACGCTGATTAATCATCAATGTTGGAAACAACGTAATTATTTTTATAGCCTGTTATAAATTTATTCTAAAATAAAAAAAAAAAGAACAGAATGTATTCCTATTAAATTCTTAAACGTCTAGAAAAATTTATTTACTTACACATTTTAGCAAATGAGCACATATCCCGAATACAAATAGTAATTTTTCAAAAAAAATAAAAATATTATACTAAACCTTTGAAGTGTAGTTGAAAGTATTAAAATAGAAAAATGATATTTTAAATTGCAGTAATATTTCACAATTTTTAGAGTTTTTTATGTCGCCGAATGTTAGTAGCATACGGCCTTTGTAAACAAAACGGAAAAATGTTTATAGAAGTATAAAACAGAATAGGAGAAATCCGGGGAAATATATATATGCGGGTGTGTGACGTATATATCACCATAGATACAGTACTGAGCAAGTTTATTACAATTGAGCCACGCCCGAATACATTCTAAAATCATGTTTCTATGGTAATGGTTAATCCACCAGTATGTGTGTGTGTGTGTGTGTGTGCTATTTAAGCTCAGTAGTAATTCTATTGCTTAAATCGAATGGCTGCTGTTATCGGCGAATTGTTAAATAGTGCTGTTTTAACACGACAGGCAAAATAAGAAATAGTAAAGCACATTATTGTTTTTTATTCACATGCCCAGTTACAGTTATTTACACTACCAAGCAAAGGTTTACAAACACTTACTCACTGTTGTTGTTGTTGTGTTGTTGTCTCACACACATTTTAGAATATCAGTAGCAAACTCCTCAAAACCATGAAATAACACAATTAAAACTGCGGGAATTATGTTGCGTCCAACATCCAAAACATATAAACACCATGTTTTATTTCAGCATCCTCAAAAGTAGGCACCCTTTGACAGGAATTTGTACAGTCTTACTCTCTTATCATCCAGTTTCTTGAGGAAGCTTTTTAAACAGCACTGAAGGAATTTCCATCTTTGCTGGACTCTCTGGTGGCTTTTTATTCATTATTTGGTCCTAGTAATCCATTTCAAATGTTTTTTTTTTTTTTAAAAATACGATTTTAGTTTTCAAATGCAAAAGAAAAAGAATATGTTGGCAGAATTACATTTTTGTCTATGACATTCAGTTCAAACATTGAAATGTACACCTTCAGATAAAAAGATTTTGAAGATCATGAGAAACACTTCTATCAATTGTATGAAAGCCTTTGACTGGTAGCGTACTTGCAGTCCTTAATTCCTGACTTCTGAGAGAAGCTGAATGTGCCAGCTAAAATCTGGCTATAACAAAATGCGAATACAGACTATTTCGTTGTTTTAATTTGCTATTTGCCCAATGAACACAACAATAAAAATTTTTGTTTTAGACAAGTTTTTGACCGATTACTGTTTGTGTTTTCTTTTTATTATGACGAGTGCTCTAATACATTGGTTAAGCACTTTATATACACATGAATATCACACATAGCCAGTGATATGTAGCCAGGGTGTGTGTGTAGAACAATAAAGTAGCCTATATATGCCTTCTGCTATGATTTTGCCTATTTAACTTTGAAAAGTTATTTTGGCCACTTTGATCTGAATTTAACTGTTGCACTTTTGAATAGCACTGTTTTTGAAAATGTAAAAAACATTTCTACACTTACATTTAGTACCGTTTCTACCCTCTACATTTAGGAACATTTCTACATGAAATCAGTTGCTGTTTATACAGAAAAGGTTGAGCTTATCAAAGCCTGTGATTTAATTGCACATTATATGACAGACGAGTTTGTACTTTACAAATAAAACATGTCCTTAAAAGAACACCACCTGTTTCTCACTTCATTTCTGCAGTCACATAAACGGCTTAAGCAAAACAAACATGTTTACATCTAATCTTCATTTGAACAGTGTATTGCAACATAGTGCAAAAGATTCTATTCTGTGATGTCACTAAGAATGTAGCATGGAACAAAGAGAGCCACGCCCAATACATTCCATCACATTAGAACCCCTTATGGTGGACAGAGGCACCTCAGAAAGATGTCATTTATTTATTTATTGCATCTGAAAATTTCCTTTCCAAGCACATCAATGAACCGCAATACACTTCGGCTCTTTCCAGAAAAGCGTCTGGGCTACAGCTTTAGAACAAAGAAGGTGTTGACCAGTGTCAAGCCAGCAGGACGTCCACGCCTGACCGAGTGCAAAACAGCAATCTTGAGTAAGTCTAGCATCAACTGATTCTCTCCCATATCTTAATGTTAATACAAAAAAAAAAAAAACTAAAGTCATACACATTGCATTAGATTTGAACACAGCAACATACAGTTAACGGCTCATGGAGTTCCGTGAATTCTGAGGGATTTCGTTCACAGTTGAATCCATTGTCAGATTCAAACATGAATGCCATCCATGCCTACATATGACACACAGCATTCATTTCTTAGAACATTACTTCAGTGACTGACAACATATTTTAGACCTTGCATCTGAAAATACACAGGGAATTTTTTCCTTTCCAAGAAAATAATCGAATTGTGATTCTGTTTTTTAACAAACATCGCCATTGTTATTTAATGTGCGGTTGTTGCTTTTTAAAGCCCTTTAGCTTCTGTATTACTCAACAAACAATAAACCATTGTACAGTCTGAGAGACACACAATAAGATAAACGAAACATGTACAGCGCTCTTTCCTGTTGGCCAGACCTTCGGATTAGGATGAAATGTGGTGATATCTAAATCACTCTTTAGATGCCAAATAAGTCATGAACGTATGTAAACGTGTAAAACTTGTCAAACACCGTCTGTGAACTTTACCAGACAGCCTTTAAATAAATCAATAAAAATATAAGATACATATGGTCTTAATGATCTTCAGTCAGAAGCGCAACACACACGGTGCAAAAAAAATCAAGGAGAACAAACGTCTGCCTGTACCTCTCTGAATAGATTTGAGTAAATCAAAAAAGCCAAAGGCAAAATAAACATGTGAACTGTACTTTTAAGGTAACCTTAAAAGAAACGCTGTCTGAGCATTAACAGCAATATGCATCTTAATAATCGGCATGCCGGCGGAAGCCCCCGGTGAGAGTGGCCACGGCCATCCTGCCTTACGCCGTTTGGTAGCTCGCGGGTGTTTGGCCGGGAAAACCAGCGTGTCCGCTTTTGCCGGCTCTGAGGACGAGCCAGTTCAAGTCACTGTATTCCCTCCGCGGGTGAACAGACGCTCGGAGGGGGCGAGCGCTCTTGTGGCCGCTACACAAAGACACTTGCGGGCTCCTTTGTACGCAGACGTGGAAATGCGACCTCACGCACTTTGCGCCGGGCCGAGGGAACGTCCTCTCCGTCGGTGACGGGGCTCGAACTCGGCCTCCGCGACATCTTCAGGCTGATCAGGCAAAGCGGAAGAGGCCAATTAGGAGAACTGTCTGCCTTTTCCCCTGAGGGCCGCGATCTTCTAAACGCTTTCACTATACGAGATCTCTTCTCCTGGCAGATGGGGGGGAAAAAAATCTCACATTAATTGTGCAGTTAAATTACATAGAAACATGTGTTTGTGGAAGCATAACGATCAAGCGCATCATTATTACTAGAGTACGTCTCACGGATTCCAGAATTACCATCTTTAGTCGGGTCCTAGCCACGGGGATGTCGCCTGCGCTGATGTACTGCGCTTTGAACCTAGGCTCCATGAACGATCCAGCATCCAGAAGCTCCCTAGTGTATATTTCTTATTGAGGTCTGCCAGGGCCTTGGTTTCAAACCACCTAGGCAGGTCCTCAAGTGTCCTCAGCATCTTCAGCCGGGACCGAGGTGCACGCCAACTGGCCTGACATGCTCCTTTGCAGAAGGAACGTCTCTTTATTCCACAAGAGGACGCGTCCTTGTCTTTTACCACGCGCTGTTTTGTAAAAGCCATGTAGATTCAAATTCCTGAAAGATAATCGTAAAGAATTGTTAGCATGTATTGTGCAAAGCACCATAGCAGTAGACTACACGTAGAACTGATGGGCATATAACTCATGCCGATAACACAAAGACACCTATTGATAACAAATGTATCACATGAATAATAGTAAAAGTAATTATTACTGACCACTAAAACCACAATGCCCATGCGTAACAAAAACACAACATTTTTGGAAAGCCATAGGTATCGTTTCATCACACAGTATAGAAACCAAAGCAAAAATAAAAAGATTGCAAGCAGCACACTTGTCTGGACATGCAGGCCAAGTAGTATTCTTCACATACAAAGTTGTGATACACGTGATACAACTCGCAGTGAAATTATATTTAGACCGTGTAAAAGCCATAGAAGTAATACAAAACATAACAAGCAACAAACAGAATAAAATACATGTACAGTTAAGAATAACAATAGGAGGTCATATAACAATAGGAATCTAAATAAAACATGCAATCTAACACGAAAATGAATCACGGTATAACTAAAGTAGGTTTAAGGTTCTTTGTTTGTCTCTTACATTGCATACACGCGTGTGACGTATTAATGACGTGGTGGTAATGTCTTTCCTTAGCGCCCGCGTTCCACAGTCGCGACTTTGACACACCAAACGCATAGCGTCACAAAAGCCGAATATGATAAAATATATCTCTATATATAAAGGAAATAGAAAAAGAAATGCATTTCCAGTTAAACCGTGTTTACACAACCGCTAATCAGTCCACCCGAGACCAGGTTTAATTTACAATCGCTATGTGTGCTTGAGAAATAAAAGAAAGAAGACTTACGTCACTCGTTGTCACATAATCTTATTACGATCATTTTGGACGCTTTGTTGTCTTTTCGTCGCTCGGGACATTGTCAAGTTTGCTTACCTGGCAGCTAGAAATTAGGCCTAGCGTGTTTGTGAATGCCGCGTTCAACGCCAAAGCAGTTTAAGTATCAGGCAAATACGCATATCAATGTGCAGTTGGTAATGTGCGTGCAAAGCTGTATGTACAGTAACTACATTAAAGACCGAATCTGTAAAGCCCGAACAAGTCCGCTTCACGTGAGAGCGACAGCTCTCTGTCATTGGTTGTCTCTACCTTACCACCATCCAGGCGCACTTGGGAGGCACTCTGCAGGAGACCTTTAACTTTATGTCGGCGAATGTTAGTAGCAGACGGCCTTTGTAAACAAAACGGAAAAATGTTTATAGAAGTATAAAACAGAATAGGAGAAATCCGGGGAAATATATATATGCGGGTGTGTGACGTATATCACCATAGATACAGTACTGAGCAAGTTTATGACAATTGAGCCACGCCCGAATACATTCTAAAATCATGTTTCTATGGTAATGGTTAATCCACCAGTATGTGTGTGTGTGTGTGCTATTTAATTGTTAAATAGCACACATTGTTAAATGGTGCTGTTTTAACACGACAGGCAAAATAAGAAATAGTAAAGGACATTATTGTTTTTTATTCACATGCCCAGTTACAGTTATTTACACTACCAAGCAAAGGTTTACAAACACTTACTCACTGTTGTTTAGTCCCCCCTCACACACATTTTAGAATATCAGTAGCAAACTCCTCAAAACCATGAAATAACACAATTAAAACTGCGGGAATTATGTTGCGTCCAACATCCAAAACAAATAAACACCATGTTTTATTTCAGCATCCTCAAAAGTAGGCACCCTTTGACAGGAATTTGTACAGTCTTACTCTCTTATCATCCAGTTTCTTGAGGAAGCTTTTTAAACAGCACTGAAGGAATTTCCATCTTTGCTGGAGTCTTATTGGTGGCTTTTTATTCATTATTTGGTCCTAGTAATCCATTTCAAATGTTTTTTTTGTTTGTTTTTTTTTGAAAATACGATTTTAGTTTTCAAATGCAAAAGAAAAAGAATATGTTGGCAGAATTACATTTTTGTCTATGACATTCAGTTCAAACATTGAAATGTACACCTTCAGATAAAAAGATTTTGAAGATCATGAGAAACACTTCTATCAATTGTATGAAAGCCTTTGACTGGTAGCGTACTTGCAGTCCTTAATTCCTGACTTCTGAGGGAAGCTGAATGTGCCAGCTAAAATCTGGCTATAACAAAATGCGAATACAGACTATTTCGTTGTTTTAATTTGCTATTTGCCCAATGAACACAACAATAAAATTTTTTGTTTTAGACAAGTTTTTGACCGATTACTGTTTGTGTTTTCTTTTTATTATGACGAGTGCTATAATACATTGGTTAAGCACTTTATATACACATGAATATCACACATAGCAAGTGATATGTAGCCAGGGTGTGTGTAGAACAATAAAGTAGCCTATATATATGCCTTCTGCTATGATTTTGCCTATTTAACTTTGAAAAGTTATTTTGGCCACTTTGATCTGAATTGAACTGTTGCACTTTTGAATAGCACTGTTTTTGAAAATGTAAAAACATTTCTACACTAAAGGGATTTTGTATTCATAAATGTTTTAACTTTCTTTTACAGAGTTCAACATTAATCATTATCTACTCTGATATATTCTTGTGTCTTTAATAACCATTATTTACTCTCATATATTCTGGTGTTTATATTAATCATTATAATAACATTAATCATTAAAACAATATTAATCACTATTCGCTCTTATATATTCATAGTCTTGTGTGCTTGTATGAAATGCTTGCCAGTGGAAATTTACCAAGGAGAGAGAAGGACCGGTATAACCATATATGAAATGAGCTATCTTAGGTCGAAGTGCCCTAAGCACTCCAAGTATAAGTCTTAACCCTGAATTTGTGCAGACCAAGATCTATCTTTGCAGACTAAGCAGACTAAGCAGAAGATAACAATGACCAAATATGAGAAGATGCCTACCGGAAGGGTGGAGAGGTGCCACCTGCTAACCTTGGGGAGAGGAAACCATAAAAATTGGGTTTTGAGGGATAGACGGGTTCTTTCTGTCGTATTGCTCGATGGGGGAACTCCTTTGATTGTGTAAATGATAGGGACAGATTGAACCCAGAGCTCTGCATATTTTCTTCAAGTGTGATATTCTTCAATATACTTTTGATTGTTAAAATAAATCCTTTTAAAGATATTTTTGAGTCCTCCTTCCTGAATAAACGAACACGCGGACTTGAAGGATTAAATGCCAAGTCCAACAATTTGGTGATCCCGACGTGATTTGGGAAAAAGGAGGAGACTGGACAATGGACAAACTCTTTCTGACATCAAGAGGGCCCTCACAAAATAAAAGGTAAGCGCAGAATACCTGTTATAATCAAATTTCTGCGATTGGCTATAACCAAATTATTGATGTCAGAAAAGAGAACGTAAGTTGTATAGCAAAATTGTATAAACAGTTGAAGAAAATATCTTTGTAAATAGAGACCGTAAAATATTAAGAGGATACTGTATTCCCACGAATTAGTCGTGAGTTGTTGTTGAAACTGGTAGGAAAAAAGGTTGAGTGTGACGAATAAACGGTAGGCAAAATGGTAACAAAGATATCTCTATGAGCTAGTCATGAGAGAAAAATAACTTGGCTTTATTCCCAGATAAAAAACCTGCAATTAGTGAATGCAGAAGACTAAGAATAGCTCTCCCCGTATTGTATGCAGATGACTAATAATAGTTGTTGAGATACCCGCATTATAAAGAGAAGACTAAGGATGATTTTGAAGAGTTAAGAGTCACACAAGAGACCTAAGATTGTGAGAGTGAGATACCCGGATGATTAAGAATACCTGTATAGAGAGACCTACAGATGATGAATGATTAAGAATACCTGTATAGAGAGATACAGATGATGAAGAATACCTGTATAGAGAGATACAGATGATTAAGATACATGTATAAAAAGATACAGATGGTTATGAGAATTTGATATGAAGTGCATATGAAAATCCTTGCAAGTGTATATTGTGTAAAATTTGATGAACATTAAGTAATTAATACATGTATATGTGCGATCTGTTTTTATGCTGTTGCAGTGTTATTGTGAATTACTATGCTTCATGGGCGTTTAATTGCTGTGCGTTTTGCTGTAAAAATTGCTTTGCTGTGTGAACATGGAGGATAGGAGAGCGTGTATTTTTCTTTGGAGTCAGATAAAGAGAATACAGAGTGTGTACTGTAAGGAGAAAAGATAATGGAGAGACATTGTTGAACAGTAAATCAGATCTATGAACATATGAAGAATGCATTTGTGTTCGTTGTTGAATAGTATTGGGAATTAAATATAAAAAATATAGAAAATCTAGTAAAGAACAAAAGCAAGTATTTCATTTCATTTGGTTGTAATAGTGTACTGATATGGAACAAAGTGAGTCAAATTGTGTGGTAAAACATAAGATTGAAATAAGTAGAAATAAAAGTATCAAAAGGAGGCAAATTTTATATGACAATAAGAGAGTGGTAAAGAGGAAAAGAAAATAACTAACGAAAATTACGAAGTACATGGTTTACTGTGTGTTGAATGATTGAATGATCAGCATATATTTGCTGAAGTGAAGTTGAGGAGAAAATTCTCATTTTGTTTTTATGTGCAATGTTGTGTTTAAAGTAGTTAAGTGATTTGTTGTTTCATGAACAGGGCTGTATTTGAATTGAAGGGGTGATTTTAATAGGGGTTTAAAAATAGAAGGGGTAGTCACGAATAAATAATAAAGTGTAATTTTGTAACAGTGTACAACACAGAAAAAAGGAAAAATTGTAGACAGTGATAAAACTGTGGGTAAAAGAGGAAATACTAGTATAATTAAAAACAAAGAGAGGGTTTAGGATTAAAAGTATATTGTAAGACAGTAAAATCATTTTTGTGAGGAAGAGGGAGTCAGATTGAGTGCTGTCAAATAAAAGGAGATGATATTAGTGGCGATCGGGACTGAAAAGTTTTGTGAAAGCCAGATTATAACTTTGTCACCCAGGTGAAGGTATTCGATTTAAATATTAATAATAATAATAATAATACATAACAGTAGTAATTGATAAATAAGACAAATAACATAAAATTTGATAGAGAGTGTGAGGAGTATGGGACATGTGGTCCAAAAGAATTAAAACTACAGTGGGAGGCAGCTGTAGCTCAAGTGTTGAGTGACACTGAGCCCAAGAAAAGAGAGAAACTGAGAAAACAACTAGAGTCGATGTATGATGTTTCAGGGTTGTTGGATATCATTCATAAGAGACAAATTTGAGAAAAAATGGACAGGGAAACTAAGCGAGGCTGAGAAAAGAGGAGTTGAGAGTAATTGGAGAAACAAAAAGTGTGATTAAAAAAAAAGAGTGAAGAATTCAAGTATAAAGTTTAGATTGTGGAATACAATTGCTTTGACTTGAGCGAGTCAGAGAGCGGAAGCAGCGAGAGAAGGCGGAGGAGGCAACGCCTGTAAGAAAGAAGGAGTGGTTTAGAGTTGAGCCTTCTGCCCACCTCCATACGAGAGGGGAGGGGGAGCACAGCAGCGCAGCAGCTTGCAGGCTGAATTGTTTAATGTTGAAAGAGGACAGCTAGAAATGGAACAATTACAAGATAAAGATGTTGAGGTTTTTTTTGACTGTAGAACTGTAGCAAGCAGACAGACGGATGAGAGGCATTTCTAGTAACTAGTGTAGAAGTTTTAACTGTGACTCAAGGACATAGATTAGCAATAGAGAGAGCTTTGATGAGAGCTTTGTTGGATCAAGTAGCATAAGCAGGGCAACTAGCAGAAATACAACACGATGCTAACACAAACACAAGCCAGTAGGAAACCGCTTATGGGACAATAGCCACCAGACTGGGCAAATGCCATCAGAAAACACTTTCCAGCACCACTAGGGGCCATTCACAACATTAAGTTCATCCCCAAAGAGGGGGAGACGCCAGCAGCATATTTAATGTATTTAATGAAATGTAAAGAAGAATGGGAGGCACAAAGGGGTACACCCACATTCAGATAGGGTACATGAAGAAATGTTCAGAGCTGCAGTAATGGAAGGGACGGAGGAGTGTGTAAAGAGTAGTCCAAAAGAAAATCCAGATATATACCAGGCAGTACCACACAAACATGGGAAAAGAAATTTGATGCACCACATGACTAGAGCACAAGAAAAGGACAGGGGAAAAGACTGTGAGCTGGAGGACCTAAAAGTACAACTATTAAAACTGCAGTTAGGGGAAGCTAGAAAAAAGATAAATGAGAAAAAAAAAAAGATAAGAATTAGTAGCTATTGCAACACCCAGATATAGACACACCACAATCTGAGGAGAATAGGGCACATAATAGACCAATAGGTCCAACATTTAGAGCACAAACCATGGTCATATGGCAGGCAAGATGTGGGGTATGGTATGGAAGGCATGGGGAGCCGTGGGGGCATGAGGGGCGGAAGAGGAGGATGGCAGGGCAGAAACTGCTTCGTCTGTGGCCAGCTAGGTCACTTTGCTAAAGAATGTCCAAAGCAGCACACATCTGACCCGGCTCCTAGAGGGAGAGGGGGCTATAATCGAGGAAGAGCATCTCAAAAGGGAGCGAGGGGGATACACAGCACCCCATGCAGCGCTTGCTCCTCAACCAACTGCAAAAAGAGAGCCACAGAGAGACCACAGCAGGGTCATGGCGGAGCCGATGCTGAGCATTGAGGTCAACCAAGACCGTCTGAACTTTTTAGTGGACACTGGGGCCACTTTTTCCACTTTGACTATTTGACTAGGGACTGTTATTGTTGTACTCCATTTGGAAGCTCTGAGTGCCGACTGGGGTTCCGTAAGTGCCTCCATACAATCTCCCACATGTCACATTATTATATGATAGGAATTAGACAGAATGGTATCAACAAAGTTTTTTGGAAGAATTAGAGGGAACATAATGGGAAATTAAATGTTCTGGGATTATTGTAGAATTAGAGGGAATAGTGGGGGCTGTAGAACTAACTGAAAAACAGGAAGAATGGTACATGATGAAGGGGGAGGCTAGGCCACACATCACTGTAGCAGTACATCACAGAGACCAAGCCAAAGATTTAGGGCCCATGACAAAGAAGTTACAGGAGATGAGAGATTGGGATGAAACACAGATAGAAGGGGTTAAACATTCAGTGAAAGAGCAGGCTTACAAAATTGATAAACACACCAGCAACACAGTTACATTAAGACATAGATGGATAACTAGATGGCACGGTAGGGAGAAAACTGATCATGAATTAACTGAACAAATGATTAACACATTGTGGTAACTAGGAACTAAAGATGTTGGCTTTTGCTCCTCCAGTCCAGAGATCACTTTTGACCTTGTCACATATGAGCCAATATAGCAACCTCAGTATCCACACAAAACAAAAACTGATGAGGGGAATGTAGACATAATTAAGAGCCTGCTGACAGCAGGAGTAATAGAACCATCACATTTATTCCCAAATGCAACACCACATTCTGCCTGTAGTAAAAAAAAAAAGTTTTAATGTGATTGTGATAATCAACAAATTACCTGTATCCAACCTTTACACAGCTCTGACCAACCTGACACCACAACATGATTTATATGTATTGATTTAGCAAATGAATTCTTCCACCTACCATTAGCACACCATTTAAGGGATATATTTTCATTGACATTCAAGGGCCAACAGTATAGGTACACGAGGGTACCAGAGGGGTCATACTGTCACCAGAGAGAGTGAGATAACTGTTAACAGAGTGTTGTTCCAGAAGAAGTATAAGAAAACAGCACACTTGGTTATGGGGCATCATCTGACCATTTAAACATCACAGACTATAACGGCATACGTTAATTTAACATCATTTACCATGTCATCCTTAAAAACGAGATAGAATTCTAAAGATTCTGACGTGGCCAAATTTAACTTTTACACATGAGGGGATCAACATGGCTGATTACATGACACAAGGGGAACCACACGAGTGTGAATTTACAGTAAATGCTGAGTAAAAAGTTAGGCCAGACCTAATGACCACCAGATTGGAAGGAGAAGCTGAAGATTTGTTTAATGATGGATGTTGTTTCAGGGATGAGAATGGTGATTTGCAGGCAGGGTATGCTGTAGTAAGGAAAGTAGGAAACCAGTTTGACATTATAGTAACAAAAACCATGACAGGGAAGCAATCAGCACAAAGGGCGGAAGTGAAGGCAGTAATAGAAGCTTTGAAGTGGAGTAGAGACAAATGGGTAAACATTTACAGTGATTCAGCTTATGAAGTTGGGGCAGTGAATGATGAACAGAGAGAATGGTACGAATAAAAAAAAAAAAAAAATGAGCACCTGAGGCAAGTTGAACAAACACTTGGTTTGAAACACTGATTTGATAAAGTATATCACCTACAGTCAAAGGGCAAAGTTGAGCAAATGAATCACCACATCAAAACAAAATTGGCTAAAATCTGGTCACAGACCAAAATTAATTGGGTAAAAGTGTTAATGATTGCTTTATTGTTGATAATGATCGGTGCTGAGTAGAACAACCGGTTAAATCCCTTTTAAACTTCTCACAGGAGAAAATTCCCTGGCTCAAGCATGGCGTTGAATATGAATGAGACCACACCAATGATGTATAGATCATAATATGGTAAACTTACTGCTTTTGTCTAAGATTTCTTGAAAACAGGTTATGTACAGGAAACAGAAGGATCCAGGTGGTACCACTGGACTTGCTGTATGTCCATGGATTCACCAGCCAGTAAACTTGGTGAGATAAGAGTGGGAGAGACAAGAGAATTTCATTTGATCACAAAGAGTGTGCTACAGATCTGCCAACATATGACAATTTTACAAAGAGTATTCAATGTATGAGAAAGAGTTGTGAAGAAAAAGGTATCGAGATAATCTCTATCCCAAAATGGTTGTGGCAGAGACAAGCTGAACTGGGGAGAAGTGGAAGAGATACTGCTAAGATAATTTCGGGGCTCGAATAACAATAACTGTTATAACTGTATATGAAGTGCCATAAATGATAATCTGTTCACAGGAGAAGGACAGACGAGACATCATCGAGAGATATTGAACTGATGGGTGAATGAGTCAATGATAACATTCTTACTGTTTTTTGTTGTGTTTTTACTATTTTGCTTTACAGGTACAGGGGTTTTACATTTAACAAATTGTCTTACAAAAGTTTCTTTTAATGATTTAAGATTTTGAGTGTGATTTTAGTTGTATACTTTTAAAATTTTAAGGTTTTATATATTTACTAAGAGGTGTATCTTTTGATTATTTTGATTTTAGCCATTATACTTAGGGTTTTGTTTAGCTTACTTTTGAACCCAAAAACAATATAAAATAACAAAAACCATACTATAAAAAATGAAGCTTTGGGAAAACTGGAAATTGTTGGGAGTGTTAGGAGTAATATTATTGATAATAGTGGGAATAATATTGGGCATAGAGCAGCATGAACAAAACAAGAGCAACAAGAACAAGGTGACAGAGCACTTAAGAGCAAAAGGGCAGTAAAAGAGAAAACCAAAAGATCAGTGTCTTCAAAGAGATGGGGGTATTGAATTGAACTATGAAAAAGGGTCGAATTTGTCATTCACGTTTGATCTATGTAGTGTAATTAATTGTGGGGGACGAAATAGTTTTTACAGAGGTTGTGATATCTAAAACAATGGAGGAACATTCTGGGGTAAGAAATCCACTGGACGAATGGATGGTTAATAATTTTGGTAAATGGAAAGCTCTAGTAATGTCTGTAATAATGTCTATTGATACTTTCATGGGAATATTGATGACATGTGGATGCTGTTGTATATCTTGTATTAGATCTGTTTGTAACAGGTTGATAGTTGCCGCTGTGGGGGGGGGAAAACAGCTCACTTGCTATCAAATGCCACTGTTGGGACTTGGTGGAGGTGACAGTGATGAGGACGAGGACATGGAGGACGAAGTTTAGTCGATCTCCTGTTTCAGGAGATCGAAAGGGGGATTAAAGGGATTTTGTATTCATAAATGTTTTAACTTTCTTTTACAGAGTTCAACAATAATCATTATCTACTCTGATATATTCTGGTGTCTTTAATAGCCATTATTTACTCTCATATATTGTGGTGTTGATATTAATCATTATAATAACATTAATCAGTAAAACAATATTAATCACTATTCACTCGTATATATATATTCATAGTCTTGTGTGCTTGTATGAAATGCTTGCCAGTGGAAATTTACCAAGGAAAGAGAAGGACCGGTATAACCATATATGAAATGAGCTATCTTAGGTCGAAGTGCCCTAAGCACTCCAAGTATGTGTTAACCCTGAATGTGTGCAGACCAAGATCTATCTTTGCAGACTAATCAGACTAAGCAGAAGATAACAATGACCAAATATGAGAAGATGCCTACCGGAAGGGTGGAGAGGTGCCACCTGCTAACCTTGGGGAGAGGAGACCATAAAAATTGGGTTTTGAGGGATAGACTGGGTTCTTTCTGTCGTATTGCTCGATGGGGAACTCCTTTGATTGTGTAAATGATAGGGACAGATTGAACCCAGAGCTCTGCATATTTTCTTCAAGTGTGATATTCTTCAATATACTTTTGATTGTTAAAATAAATCCTTTTAAAGATATTTTTGAGTCCTCCTTCCTGAATAAACGAGCACGCGGACTTGAAGGATTAAGTGCCAAGTCCAACAATACATGAACGATACAATTATTCTGTAAACGAATAAACAAGAGAACAAACGAAGTTAGGGATGAACACACACGCATAAACGACTGTGGTAAAATAATAATCCTTATATTAATCATAAAAGCCTTGTATGGATTGCCTCCAACGTTTCAGTCTTAAAAGTCAGGAGCTCACGGAGTGCCTTCCACGTGTTGACGCTGGAGACGGCATTTAAATTTCATTGTTCTCATGCAATATCAGCAACTTAAAGGCGTTCTGTTGTCTGCAAGTGTTCCAGTGCTATATAAAGCATTGCATTTAACAAATGCAATGTTCATAATATGGAAAAGTACACCTATTCCATATCTAATATTATGGTGTACGTGCATTTAAAACACCAAGACGCTCACCGTCGATACAAACCATTGCGCATTGGTGACCGATGACGATGACGTTGCAGGTGGAATACATGAACCATACAATTATTCTGTAAACGAATAAACAAGAGAACGAACGAAGTTAGGGATGAACACACACGCATAAAAGCCTGTCGTGGAATAATATTCATTATATTAATCATAAAAGCCTTTTACGGATTGCCTCCAACGTTTCATTCTTAAAAGTCAGGGAGCTCACGGAGTGCCTTCCACGTGTTGACGCTGGAGACGGCATTTAAATTTCATTGTTCTCATACAATATCAGAAAATTAAAGCCGTTCTGTTGTCTGCAAGTGTTCCAGCGATATATGAAACATTTCATTTAATAAATGCAGAGTTTATAATATGGAAAAGTACACCTATTCCATATCTAATATTATGGTGTACGTGCATTTAAAACACCAAGACGCTCACCGTCGATACAAACCATTGCGCATTGCTGACTGATGAAGTTGCAGGTGGAATACATGAACGATACAATTATTCTGTAAACGAATAAACAAGAGCACGAACGAAGTTAGGGATGAACACACACGCATAAAAGCCTGTCGTGGAATAATATTCATTATATTAATCAAAAAGCCTTGTATGGATTGCCTCCAACGTTTCATTCTTAAAAGTCAGGGGCTCTCACGGAGTGCCTTCCACGTGTTGACGCTGGAGACGGCATTTAAATTTCATTGTTCTCATACAATATCAGCAAATTAAAGCCGTTCTGTTGTCTGCAAGTGTTCCAGCGCTTTATGAAACATTTCATTTAATAAATGCAGAGTTTATAATATGGAAAATTACACCTATTCCATATCGAATAATATGGAGTACATGCATTTAAAACACCAAGACGCTCACCGTCGATACAAACCATTGCGCATTGCTGACTGATGACGTTGCAGGTGGAATACATGAACGATACAATTATTCTGTAAACGAATAAACAAGAGCACGAACGAAGTTAGGGATGAACACACACGCATAAAAGCCTGTCGTGGAATAATATTCATTATATTAATAAAAGCCTTGTATGGATTGCCTCCAACGTTTCATTCTTAAAAGTCAGGGAGCTCACGGAGTGCCTTCCACGTGTTGACGCTGGAGACGGCATTTAAATTTCATTGTTCTCATACAATATCAGCAAATTAAAGCCGTTCTGTTGTCTGCAAGTGTTCCAGCGATTTATGAAACATTTCATTTAATAAATGCAGAGTTCATAATATGGAAAATACACCTATTCCATATCGAATAATATGGAGTACATGCATTTAAAACACCAAGACGCTCACCGTCGATACAAACCATTGCGCATTGCTGACTGATGACGTTGCAGGTGGAATACATGAACCATACAATTATTCTGTAAACGAATAAACAAGAGCACGAACGAAGTTAGGGATGAACACACACGCATAAAAGCCTGTCGTGGAATAATATTCATTATATTAATCATAAAAGCCTTGTATGGATTGCCTCCAACGTTTCATTCTTAAAAGTCAGGAGCTCACGGAGTGCCTTCCACGTGTTGACGCTGGAGACGGCATTTAAATTTCATTGTTCTCATACAATATCAGCAAATTAAAGCCGTTCTGTTGTCTGCAAGTGTTCCAGCGCTATATAAAGCATTGCATTTAATAAATGCAGTGTTCATAATATGGAAAACTACCCCTATTCCATATCGAATAATATGGAGTACATGCATTTAAAACACCACGACGCTCACCGTCGATACAAACCATTGCGCATTGCTGACTGATGACGTTTCATGTGGAATACATGAACCATACAATTATTCTGTAAACGAATAAACAAGAGAACGAACGAAGTTAGGGATGAACACACACGCATAAAAGCCTGTCGTGGAATAATATCCATTATATTAATCATAAAAGCCTTTTATGGATTGCCTCCAACGTTTCATTCTTAAAAGTCAGGGAGCTCACGGAGTGCCTTCCACGTGTTGACGCTGGAGACGGCATTTAAATTTCATTGTTCTCATACAATATCAGCAAATTAAAGCCGTTCTGTTGTCTGCAAGTGTTCCAGCGCTTTATGAAAGCATTGCATTTAATAAATGCAGTGTTCATAATATGGAAAAGTACACCTATTCCATATCTAATAATATGGAAAATTACACCTATTCCATATACGTGCATTTAAAACACCAAGACGCTCACCGTCGATACAAACCATTGCGCATTGCTGACTGATGACGTTGCAGGTGGAATACATGAACCATACAATTATTCTGTAAACGAATAAACAAGAGAACGAACGAAGTTAGGGATGAACACACACGCATAAAAGCCTGTCGTGGAATAATATTCATTATATTAATCATAAAAGCCTTGTATGGATTGCCTCCAACGTTTCATTCTTAAAAGTCAGGAGCTCACGGAGTGCCTTCCACGTGTTGACGCTGGAGACGGCATTTAAATTTCATTGTTCTCATACAATATCAGCAAATTAAAGCCGTTCTGTTGTCTGCAAGTGTTCCAGCGATTTATGAAACATTTCATTTAATAAATGCAGAGTTCATAATATGGAAAAGTACACCTATTCCATATCTAATAATATGGAGTACGTGCATTTAAAACACCAAGACGCTCACCGTCGATACAAACCATTGCGCATTGCTGACTGATGACGTTGCAGGTGGAATACATGAACCATACAATTATTCTGTAAACGAATAAACAAGAGAACGAACGAAGTTAGGGATGAGCACACACGCATAAAAGCCTGTCGTGGAATAATATTCATTATATTAATCATAAAAGCCTTGTATGGATTGCCTCCAACGTTTCATTCTTAAAAGTCAGGGAGCTCACGGAGTGCCTTCCACGTGTTGACGCTGGAGACGGCATTTAAATTTCATTGTTCTCATACAATATCAGCAAATTAAAGCCGTTCTGTTGTCTGCAAGTGTTCCAGCGCTTTATGAAACATTTCATTTAATAAATGCAGTGTTCATAATATGGAAAAGTACACCTATTCCATATCTAATAATATGGGAGTACGTGCATTTAAAACACCAAGACGCTCACCGTCGATACAAACCATTGCGCATTGCTGACTGATGACGTTGCAGGTGGAATACATGAACCATACAATTATTCTGTAAACGAATAAACAAGAGAACGAACGAAGTTAGGGATGAGCATACACGCATAAAAGCCTGTCGTGGAATAATATTCATTATATTAATCATAAAAGCCTTGTATGGATTGCCTCCAACGTTTCATTCTTAAAAGTCAGGGAGCTCACGGAGTGCCTTCCACGTGTTGACGCTGGAGACGGCATTTAAATTTCATTGTTCTCATACAATATCAGCAAATTAAAGCCGTTCTGTTGTCTGCAAGTGTTCCAGCGCTTTATGAAACATTTCATTTAATAAATGCAGAGTTCATAATATGGAAAAGTACACCTATTCCATATCTAATAATATGGAGTACATGCATTTAAAACACCAAGACGCTCACCGTCGATACAAACCATTGCGCATTGCTGACTGATGACGTTGCAGGTGGAATACATGAACCATACAATTATTCTGTAAACGAATAAACAAGAGAACGAACGAAGTTAGGGATGAACACACACGCATAAAAGCCTGTCGTGGAATAATATTCATTATATTAATCATAAAAGCCTTGTATGGATTGCCTCCAACGTTTCATTCTTAAAAGTCAGGAGCTCACGGAGTGCCTTCCACGTGTTGACGCTGGAGACGGCATTTAAATTTCATTGTTCTCATACAATATCAGCAAATTAAAGCCGTTCTGTTGTCTGCAAGTGTTCCAGCGCTTTATAAAACATTTCATTTAACAAATGCAGTGTTCATAATATGGAAAAGTACACCTATTCCATATCTAATAATATGGAGTACGTGCATTTAAAACACCAAGACGCTCACCGTCGATACAAACCATTGCGCATTGCTGACTGATGACGTTGCAGGTGGAATACATGAACCATACAATTATTCTGTAAACGAATAAACAAGAGAACGAACGAAGTTAGGGATGAACACACACGCATAAAAGCCTGTCGTGGAATAATATTCATTATATTTATCATAAAAGCCTTGTATGGATTGCCTCCAACGTTTCATTCTTAAAAGTCAGGGAGCTCACGGAGTGCCTTCCACGTGTTGACGCTGGAGACGGCATTTAAATTTCATTGTTCTCATACAATATCAGCAAATTAAAGCCGTTCTGTTGTCTGCAAGTGTTCCAGCGCTTTATAAAACATTTCATTTAATAAATGCAGAGTTCATAATATGGAAAAGTACACCTATTCCATATCTAATATTATGGTGTACGTGCATTTAAAACACCAAGACGCTCACCGTCGATACAAACCATTGCGCATTGCTGACTGATGACGTTGCAGGTGGAATACATGAACCATACAATTATTCTGTAAACGAATAAACAAGAGCACGAACGAAGTTAGGGATGAACATACACGCATAAAAGCCTGTCGTGGAAAAAATATTCATTATATTAATCATAAAAGCCTTGTATGGATTGCCTCCAACGTTTCATTCTTAAAAGTCAGGGAGCTCACGGAGTGCCTTCCACGTGTTGACGCTGGAGACGGCATTTAAATTTCATTGTTCTCATACAATATCAGCAAATTAAAGCCGTTCTGTTGTCTGCAAGTGTTCCAATATATGAAGCATTGCATTTAATAAATGCAGTGTTCATAATATGGAAAAGTACACCTATTCCATATCTAATAATATGGAGTATATGCATTTTGAAACACTGACGCTCACCGTCGATACAAACCATTGCCATTGCAAACGTTGCAGGTGGAATACATGAACCATACAATTATTCTGTAAACGAATTAACAATTGAGTAAACAACATTAATTGCTTCAACTGATGACGCGTTGCAGGTGGATACATTTAAGCATTTCTTCTGTAAACGAATTCAGGTGAGCAGAAAGAAGAACAGACACTGAAAGCTGAAAGGTCGTCATCCTTGATGGATTGCCATGCATGTTTAAAAGTTATTGGAACGTTGAACAAGCATTTAAATTTAAGTTCTCCAATATCAGCAAATTAAAAGCCGTTTCAAATGTTACCAGCGCTGGCTCGCATTTAATAAATGCAAATTCATAATATGGAAAAGTACACCTATTCCATATCTAATAAATGAAGTAGGCATTTAAAACACCAAGACGCTCACCGTCGATACAAACCATTGCGCATTGCTGACTGATGACGTTGCAGGTGGAATACATGAACGCAATTATTCTGTAAAATAATAAACAAGAGCACGAACGAAGTTAGGGATGAACACATGCAAAAAGCCTGTCGTGGAATAATATTCATTATATTAATCATCCTTGTATGGATTGCCTCCAACGTTTCATTCCAAAAGTCAGGGAGCTCACGGAGTGCCTTCCGTTTGACGCTGGAGACTGATCTCGGAAGCTAAGCATCAGTCGCCGGTCTGCCTGGTTCCAACGTATATGGAAGGGGATTTAACCTGGCAGTGTTCATAATATGGAAAACCAATATACCAGGTGCAGTAAGCTTTTGCCTGTTCTTCATGCTTCAGCGAAATGCACTGCGTGCCCCAGGCAAGTTCTTCATCTTCGCACATATATTCTTTTGAACCCTGTCATGAGTTTGCTTCCCGTCATTTTCCCGTCGTCCAGCAGGGGGCCCAGGGGCTTAATTGTGTTTATTATTAACAGAGCAGGGCCATTGATAAAACAACAGTTTTACCTTCAACTGATAAAAAAATAAACTTAAGCGATAGACGCTGGTTGATCTTTTTAAGCATTTCTTCACGTGTTCAGGTGAGCAGAAAGAAGAACAGACACTGACTGAAAGGTCGTCATCGAATAGCCATGCATGTTCGTCTTGTTGGAACGAGAACAAGCAGAATTTAAGCCCCACACGCACAAGCCTTTCAAATATTACCCGCGGGCTCGCTTCAAATAAAAGAAACACATGAAAAACGTGGCCAAGATATATGTATCAATGCAGTCGGCCCAGCTGAGCGTGTCGTCCTTTAAAGGGACCGGCGTTAGCAGCTTCCTTCTTTGCTTACGGCCATATACCACCTTGTATGGATTGCCTCCAACGTTTCATTCTTAAAAGTCAGGAGCTCACCTGAGCGCCCGATCTCGTCTGATCTCGGAAGCTAAGCAGGGTCGGGCCTGGTTAGTACTTGATGGGAGACCGCCTGGGAATACCAGGTGCAGTAAGCTTTTGCCTGTTCTTCATGCTTCAGCGAATGCACTGCGTCCCGGGCACGTTCTTCATTCGCATATATATATTCTTTTGAACCCTGTCATGAGTTTGCTTCCCGTCATTTTCCCGTCGTCCAGCAGGGGCCCAGGGGCTTAATTGTGTTTATTATTAACAGAGCAGGGCCATTGATAAAACAACAGTTTTACGCCTTCAACTGATTAAATATTAAACTTAAGCGATAGACGCTGGTTGATCTTTTCAGCATTTCTTCACGTGTTCAGGTGAGCAGAAAGCAAGAACAGACACTGACTGAAAGGTCGTCATTGAATAGCCATGCATGTTCGTCTTGAAGGAACGAGAACAAGCAGAATTTAAGCCCCACACGGCACAAGCCTTTCAAATATTACCCGCTGGATCGCTTCAAATAAAAGAAACACATGAAAAAAAAAAACGGCCAAGATACGCATCAATGCAGTCGGCCAGTGCTGAGCTGCGTCGTCCTTTAAAGGGACCGACGTTAAGCAGCTTCCTTTGCTTACGGCCATACCACCCTGAGCGCCCGATCGATCTGATCTGATCTTGGAAACTAAGCAGGGTCGGGCCTGGTTAGTACTTGGATGGGAGACCGCCTGGGAATACCAGGTGCAGTAAGCTTTTGCCTATTTTTCATCTTCAGCCTTGATGCATTGCTCCAACGTTTCATCCCAGGACGCAACTCTTTCATCTTCGCACATATTCTTTTCTCAACCCTGTCATGAGTTTGCTTCCCGTCATTTTTAACAAATCGTCCAGCAGGGGAGCCCAGGGGCTAAATTGTGTTTATTATTAACAGAGCAGGGCCATTGATAAAACAACAGTTTTACCTTCAACTGATAAAAAACGTAAACTTAAACATGAATAAATAGACGCTGGTTGACCTTTTCAGCATTTCTTCACGTGTTCAGGTGAGCAGAAATAAGAACAGACACTGACTGAAAGGTCGTCATCGAATAGCCATGCATGTTCGCCTTGAAGGAACGAGAACAAGCAGAATTTAAGCCCACACGCGGCACAAGCCTTTCAAATATTACCCGCTGGCTCGCTACAAATAAAAGAAAAACATCATTGAAAATCATGGCCAAGATCATTCTATCAATGCAGTCGGCCAGCTGAAACGTCGCGTCCTTTAAAGGGACCGACGTTCGCAACACCTTTCCTTTAATACCATATGATACCACCCTGCTTAAAAGCGCCCGATCTTCGTCTGATCTCTCGGAAGCTAAGCAGGGCTCGGGCCTGATTAGTACTTGGATGGGAGACCGCCTGGGAATACCAGGTGCAGTAAGCTTTGCCTTTTCTTCATGCTTCAGCAGCTTAATGCACTGCGTCCCGGCACATTCTTCATCTTCGCATATATATTTTTTTGAACTGTCATGAGTTTGCTTCCCGTCATTTTCCCCGTCGTCCAGCAGGGGAGCCCAGGGGCTTAATTGTGTTTATTATTAACAGAGCAGGGCCATTGATAAAACAACAGTTTTACGCCTTCAACTGATAAAAAGTAAACTTAAGCGATAGGCGCTGGTTGACATTTTCAGCATTTCTTCACGTGTTCAGGTGAGCAGAAATAAGAACAGACACTGACTGAAAGGTCGCCATCGAATAGCCATGCATGTTCGTCTTGAAGGAACGAGAACAAGCAGAATTTAAGCCCACACACAACGGCACAAGCCTTTCAAATATTACCCGCTGGGCTCGCTACAAATAAAAGAAACACATGAAAAACGTGGCCAAGATATCAATGCAATGCAGTCGGCCAGCTGAGCGCGTCGTCCTTTAAAGGGACCCGAACGTTAAGCAGCTTCCTTTGCTTACGGCCATACCACCCTGAGCGCCCGATCTCGTCTGATCTCGGAAGCTAAGCAGGGTCGGGCCTGGTTAGTACTTGGATGGGAGACCGCCTGGGAATACCAGGTGCAGTAAGCTTTTGCCTGTTCTTCATGCTTCAGCGAATGCACTGCGTCCCGGCACGTTCTTCATCTTCGCACATATATTCTTTTGAACCCTGTCATGAGTTTGCTTCCCGTCATTTTCCGTCGTCCAGCAGGGGAGCCCAGGGCTTAATTGTGTTTATTATTAACAGAGCAGGGCCATTGATAAAACAACAGTTTTACCTTCAACTGATAAAAAGGTAAACTTAAGCGATAGACGCTGGTTGATCTTTTCAGCATTTCTTCACGTGTTCAGGTGAGCAGAAATAAGAACAGACACTGACTGAAAGGTCGTCATCGAATAGCCATGCATGTTCGTCCTTTGAAGGAACGAGAACAAGCAGAATTTAAGCCCCACACGCACAAGCCTTTCAAATATTACCCGCGGGCTCGCTACAAATAAAAGAAACACATGAAAAACGTGGCCAAGATATTATCAATGCAGTCGGCCAGCGCCGAGTGTCGCGTCCTTTAAAGGGACCGGCGTTCGCAGCTTCCTTTACTTACGCCATACCACCCTGCGTCTGCCGATCTCGTCTGATCTCGGAAGCTAAGCAGGGTCGGGCCTGGTTAGTACTTGGATGGGAGACCGCCTGGGAATACCAGGTGCAGTAAGCTTTTTCCTGTTCTTCATGCTTCAGCGAATGCACTGCGTCCCGGGCACGTTCTTCATCTTCGCACATATATTCTTTTGAACCTGTCATAAGTTTGCTTCCTGTCATTTTCCCGTCGTCCAGCAGGGGGAGCCCAGGGGATGAATTGTGTTTATTATTAACAGAGCAGGGCCATTGATAAAACAACAGTTTTACGCCTTCAACTGATAAAAAAAGTAAACTTAAGCGATAGACGCTGGTTGATCTTTTCAGCATTTCTTCACGTGTTCAGGTGAGCAGAAATAAGAACAGACACTGACTGAAAGGTCGTCATCGAATAGCCATGCATGTTCGTCTTGTTGGAACGAGAACAAGCAGAATTTAAGCCCCACACGGCACAAGCCTTTCAAATATTACCCGCGGGCTCGCTACAAATAAAAGTGACACATGAAAAACATGGCCAAGATATCATTATCAATGCAGTCGGCCAGCGCTGAGCGTGCGTCCTTTAAAGGGACCGACGTTCGCAGCTCCCTTTGCTTACGGCCATACCACCCTGAGCGCGCCCGATCTCGTCTGATCTCGGAAGCTAAGCAGGGTCGGGCCTGATTAGTACTTGGATGGGAGACCGCCTGGGAATACCAGGTGCAGTAAGCTTTTGCCTTTTCTTCATGCTTCAGCGAATGCACTGCATCCCGGGCACATTCTTCATCTTCGCACATATATTCTTTTGAACCCTGTCATGAGTTTGCTTCCCCTCATTTTCCCGTCGTCCAGCAGGGGGCGCCCAGGGGCTTAATTGTGTTTATTATTAACAGAGCAGGGCCATTGATAAAACAACAGTTTTACGCCTTCAACTAATAAAAACCGTAAACTTAAGCGATAGACGCTGGTTGACCTTTTCAGCATTTCTTCACGTGTTCAGGTGAGCAGAAATAAGAACAGACACTGACTGAAAGGTCGTCATCGAATAGCCATGCATGCATGTTCGTCTTGAAGGAACGAGAACAAGCAGAATTTAAGCCCCACACGGCACAAGCCTTTCAAATATTACCCGCTGGCTCGCTACAAATAAAAGAAACACATGAAAAAACGTGGCCAAGATACATATCAATGCAGTCGGCCAGCTGAGCGTCGTCCTTTTAAAGGGACCGGCGTTAAGCAGCTTCCTTCGCTTACGGCCATACCACCCTGAGCGCGCCCGATCTCGTCTGATCTCGGAAGCTAAGCAGGGTCGGGCCTGGTTAGTACTTGGATGGGAGACCGCCTGGGAATACCAGGTGCAGTAAGCTTTTGCCTGTTCTTCATGCTTCAGCGAATGCACTGCGTCCCGGGCACGTTCTTCATCTTGGCACATATATTCTTTTGAACCCTGTCATGAGTTTGCTTCCCGTCATTTTCCCGTCGTCCAGCAGGGGGAGCCCAGGGCCTGAATTGTGTTTATTATTAACAGAGCAGGGCCATTGATAAAACAACAGTTTTACGCCTTCAACTGATAAAAAAGTAAACTTAAGCGATAGACGCTGGTTGACCTTTTCAGCATTTTTTCACGTGTTCAGGTGAGCAGAAATAAGAACAGACACTGACTGAAAGGTCGTCATCGAATAGCCATGCATGTTCGTCTTGAAGGAACGAGAACAAGCAGAATTTAAGCCCCACACGGCACAAGCCTTTCAAATATTACCCGCGGGCTCGCTACAAATAAAAGAAACACATGAAAAACGTGGCCA
>CM032805.1:3029693-3142473 GCA_019155185.1 Beaufortia kweichowensis | reverse complement strand
TTTGAACAATAGTCTTAAGAGTAAAATCTGACTATCCGTGGGCCCAGGTCAGGAAGCAGACCAATCGGCTTAACCATCCGTCTGCAAGCTGCCTCGACATGTCACCTAGGCCACATAAATCACAGCATATAGAGTTTTTACAACCCACATAGAGACTGTGTCTGTTTCCCGGACAAACAAACATATAGCATACTCTAAGCCAAAAATACACAAACCTAATTAATATTAAACTAGAAAACAATCTACAAATAGATGCAACTAAATGGCTAAAATTCGGCCTGCTTTAACATCAGGTCACTTTCTAACAAAGAACACATTATCAACGAAATTATTACAGACCACAACTTGGATGCGCTGTGCCTGACTGAAACTTGGGTTAAAACAGATGATTTTACCAGTCTGAATGAATCTACTCCACAAGACTTTTACTATAAGCACGAGCCTCGTCAGAAAGGTAGAGGTATGCGGTATTGCCCACAATCTATAGCAACCTATTCTGTGTTAATCTCAAATCTAGAAAATTTAACTCCTTTGAAATAATGGTGCTAAATATGTCACTCCCAAACGGTCATAACAAACATTTGTCCTTCACAATGGCTACCATTTACAGACCACCGGTCACCATATAGACTTCCTCAACTTAATTTGCTGATTTTCTGTCAGAATTAGTAGTCACCGTAGATAAAGCTCTAATCGTTGGTGACTTTAACATACACATTGATAATCCAAAAGATGCGCTACGTATAGCTTTTATGGATATCCTGGATTAAACTTGGTTGTTAGCCAAAGGTGTCAGGTCCCACACATAAATGTAAGCACACTCTAGACTTGAATTCTATCTTTTGGACTAAACATAAACAACATAGAAATATTACCTCAGAGCTGATGCTATTTCAGATCACTGCCTCATAACCTATACTGTACTTTTTAGATAAACCAGCTTCGTCTCTACACCTCGGTTCAGATCAAGCAGATCAATCATCTCTACCACTAAAGATAGTTTTATTAACAATCTTCCAAATCTATATCAAACCCTTAATGTAATCAACAAAATGAAGATCTTGACACTGTAACAGAAAACATTAAATAAAGCCTTTTCAGGTACTTTAGAAGTTGTCGCACCTATTAGATTAAAAAGAATAAAGAAAGAACGCCAGCACCGTGGTATAATAACCACACATAGCCCTAAAAAAAGCAACTAGAAAAATGGAGCGTAGATGGAGGACTACTGAACCTAGAAGTATGCGCTGATGCATGGAAGGGAGAGTACCAACAAGTACAAAAGGCTCTAAAACCACCAAATCGTCCTACTTCAGCAAGTTGATCACAGAAAATCAAAATAACCCTTGTTCGATTTCTTTTTAATACAATTATCGAAAACTGACTAAAACAAATCATTTACAGAAAAGATGCTAAACTACAGCACGATAGTAACACCTTTATGAAATATTTTGATAATAAAATCGAGCAGATTAGGGACAATATTGCATCTATACAAGCCAGCCACCTCTATATCTCATAGTATCCCGGTCCCACATCATGCCAATAGTACAACTAGAATCATTCAATGCTATTAAAATGGATGAACTCATAAAAATAAAAAACTCATCAAAATCATCATCCTGTATATTAGATCCCATTCCCACAAAACTCCCAAAAGAAGTTTTTCCTGCAGTTTCGAACCAGTGCTCAATATTATTAATTCATCCTTAGAATTAGGCTATGTTCCAGCAGCCTTTAAAATGGCAGTTATTAGGCCTCTCATTAAAACCTAATCTCGACCAGGAGACCTAACCAACTATAGACCAATCTCTAATCTCCCCTTCTTATCAAAATATTGAAAAGGCTATTGTCCAAACAATTACAGACATTCCTAGCAAAAATAGCATCTATGAAAAATTTCAATCAGGATTCAGGCCCCATCACAGCACAGAAACAGCCATGCTCAGGTGACAAATGACCTCCTTCTAGCATCAGATCGCGGTGAAACATCTATTCTTATTTTACTTTCGACCTCAGTGCAGCTTTTGATACAATAGATCATACAATCTTACTTTCGATAGACTGGAAAAACCTTGTTGGCATAAATGGTCAAGCCTTAGCCTGGTTCAAATCTTATTTAACTGATCGCTACCACTTTGTCTATGCTAACGAGGAAAAATCTTATTACTCTCAGGTAAAACACGCTTATTACCACAGGGATCAGTTCTTGGTCCCATTGTCTTCGCAGACTATATATGCTTCCCTCGGAGATCTTATTAAAGAAACATGACATCAACTTCCACTGTTACGCTTCGACGATACCCAGCTTTATATTTCCTCAGAACCTGACAAAACCCACTGTTTTTCAAAGCTAATGGGACTGTATCAATGATATTAGAACATGGATGGCAAACAACTTCCTTCTACTTAACTCCAACAAGACAGAGGTTCTGATTATTGAACCCAATAGCTCCAAACAATTTAATACGATAGTCCACAACATCTCTATAGAAGGCTGCACCATTGTCCCTTCTTCCGCAGTCAAGAACCTAGGTGTGATTCTAGATAAAACCTGTCTTTTCGATGGTCACATTTCCAATGTATGCCAAACTGCATTTTTCACCTTAGAAATATTTCAAAGATGCGACATATGCTGTCTGTCTCAGATATAGAGAAGCTAATCCACGCGTTTATGACCTCCAGAATTTGACTACTGTAATTCATTACTGGGGGTGTCATGCAAAAGCAAATAAATAAGCTTCAGCTGGTTCAAAATGCAGCTGCTAGAGTTCTCACTAGATCAAAAAATATGAGCACATAAGTCCACTCCTAGCAACACTTCACTGGCTACCTGTAAAGCACGCTTTATACATTTCAAAATTCTGTTAATTACATTCAAAGCCTCTAAATGGCTTAGCACCGTTATACCTCCATGAACTACTATCAGCATACAATCCATCACGGACATTGCGTTCACAAATGGCGGGCTGTTAATAGTTCAAGAATATCAAAAATCTAAAGGTGGAAGATCCTTCTCCTACTTAGCACCAAAACTATGGAATGACCTTCCCAGTAAAGTCCGGGACTCAGACCACACTGAACTGTTTAAAAGTAAATTAAAGACTTATCTCTTTTGCCTCGCATTCACAAAATCTCAGATCCAACTCTCTAAGGCCGCCAATAGTTAACTCAACTGGAACCGGGCACACACACATACTGCATACTGCATGTGTTATCACATATAACTGCTTACATCTACATAGGAATGGCTGCCACGCTTCACGCTAATGCTTCTGTCTCTCTCTCTCTCTCTCTCTCTCTCTCTCTCTCTGTCTCTCCACCCCTCTCCCTTTCTCCGAGGTATCCCCGAGGAATGAGTTCCAGCTGGCAACAACACTGCCCCACCTGATGTCCATCCTGGTGCTACTAATGTCGACCACCCAGGACAACCTCCTACACCTGTTAAATTACAATCAAATCGACTACATTACAGTTCACAAATAACATTTTACTCAATCTCTAAAGTAATTTCTGTATCCTATAATGTATGTCTCTGTATCCTGTAAACTGCATAGCGAGTTATAGATGCGATCAATGGCAAATTGTGTCCTTTATTACGGACTGCACATGCTACGGATTGCAACTATAACACGTCATGTCAGGGTTTTTTCTCTTAAAGAGTTTTTGAATCCTGACCACTGACTGCTATCTGTTATTACATGTAAGGCTGCTTTGATACAATGTCCTTTGTGGCAGCTATACAAATAGAACTGAATTGAATTGAATTGAATGCTTCAGCGAATGCACTGCATCCCGGGCACATTCTTCATCTTCGCACATATATTCTTTTGAACAATGTCATGAGTTTGCTTCCCCTCATTTTCCCGTCGTCCAGCAGGGGGGCCCAGGGGCTTAATTGTGTTTATTATTAACAGAGCAGGGCCATTGATAAAACAACAGTTTCGCCTTCAACTAATAAAACCGTAAACTTAAGCGATAGGCGCTGGTTGACCTTTTTCAGCATTTCTTCACGTGTTCAGGTGAGCAGAAATAAGAACAGACACTGACTGAAAGGTCGCTCATTGAATAGCCATGCATGTTCGGTCTTGAAGGAGCGAGAACAAGCAGAATTTAAGCCCCACACAGCACAAGCCTTTCAAATATTACCCGGGCTCGCTTCAAATAAAAGAAACACATGAAAAAACGTGGCCAAGATAATGCATTATCAATGCAGTCGACTGGCGATGGCGTCGTCCTTTAAAGGGACCGGCGTTAAGCTCTTTCGCTTACAGCCATACCACCCTGAAGCTACGCCCGATCTCGTCTGATCTCGAAGCTGAGCAGGGTTAGGCCTGGTTAGTACTACGATGGGTGACCGTACTTCGGGAATACCAGGTGCAGTATTAAGCTTTGCCTGTTCTTCATGCTTCAGCGAATGCACTGCGTCCTGGGCACGTTCTTCTTCTTCCGCACATATATTCTTTTGAACCATGTCATAAAGCTTTGCTTCCCGTCATTTTCCGTCGTCCATCAGGGGCGCCCAGGGGCTTAATTGTGTTTATTATTGACAGAGCAGGGCCATTGATAAAACAACAGTTTTACGCCTTCAACTGATTAAAAGGTAAACTTAAGCGATAGACACTGGTTGATCTTTTTTCAGCATTTCTTCACGTGTTCAGGTGAGCAGAAAAGAACAAACACTGACTGAAGGTCGTCATTGAATAGCCATGCATGTTCGGTCTTGAAGGAACGAGAACAAGCAGAATTTAAGCCCCACACAGCACAAGCCTTTCAAATATTACCCAGCGGGATCAGCTTCAAATAAAGAAACACATGAAAAACGTGGCCAAGATAATGCATCAATGCAGTCCGCCAGTGCTGAGCGTCGTCCTTTAAAGGGGACCGGCGTTAGCAGCTTCCTTAAACTTACGGCCATACCACCCTGAGCGTGCCCGATCTCGTCTGATCTCGAAGCTAAGCAGGGTCGGGCCTGATTAGTACTTGGGTGGGGAGACCGCCTGGGAATTCCAGGTGCAGTAAGCTTTGCCTATTTTTCAAGCTTCAGCTTAATGCACTGCATCCAGACGCGTTCTTTATCTTCGCACATATATTCTTTTGAACCCTGTCATTGAGTTTGCTTCCTGTCATTTTCCCGTCGTCCAGCAGGGGAGCCCAGGGGATGAATTGTGTTTATTATTAACAGAGCAGGGCCATTGATAAAACAACAGTTTTACGCCTTCAACTGATAAAAAAAGTAAACTTAAGCGATAGGCGCTGGTTGATCTTCTAAGCATTTCTTCCGCGTGTTCATGTGAGCAGAAGAAGAACAGACACTGACTGAAGGTCGTCATCCGAATAGCCATGCATGTTCGTCTTGTTGGAACGAGAACAAGCAGGGTCGGGCCTGATTAGTACTTGGATGGGAGACCGCCTGGGAATACCAGGTGCAGTAAGCTTTTTTTCCTGTTCTTCATGCTTCAGCCGAATGCACTGCGTCCCGGCACGTTCTTCATCTTCGCGCATATATTCTTTTGAACCTGTCATAAGTTTGCTTCCTGTCATTTTCCGTCGTCCAGCAGGGGGAGCCCAGGGATGAATTGTGTTTATTATTAACAGAGCAGGGCCATTGATAAAACAACAGTTTTACGCCTTCAACTGATGAAAAGTAAACTTAAGCGATAGGCGCTGGTTGATCTTTTAAGCATTTCTTCAACGCGTTCATGTGAGCAGAAGAAGAACAGACACTGACTGAAGGTCGTCATCGAATAGCCATGCATGTTCGTCTTGTTGGAACGAGAACAAGCTGAATTTAAGCCCTACGGCACAAGCCTTCAAATATTACCCGATGGGCTCGCTAAAATAAAAGTGACACATGAAAAACATGGCCAAGATGCGATATCCAATGCAGTCGGCCAGTGCTGAAGCGTCGTCCTTTAAAGGGACCAACGTTCGCAGTTCCTTTAGCTTAGGGCCATACCACCCTGGCGTGCCGATCTCGTCTGATCTCGGAAGCTAAGCGGGGTCGGACCTGATTAGTACTTGGATGGGAGACCGCCTGGGAATACCAGGTGCAGTAAGCTTTGCCTTTTCTTCATGCTTCAGCATGAATGCACTGCATCCGGCACATTCTTCATCTTCGCACATATATTCTTTTGAACCCTGTCATGAGTTTGCTTCCCTCAACTTTCCGTGTCAGCAGCAGGCGCCCAGGAGGGCTTAATTGTGTTTATTATTAACAGAGCAGGGCCATTGATAAAACAACAGTTTTACGCCTTCAACTGATTAAAGGTAAACTTAAGCGATAGACGCTGGTTGATCTTTTTCAGCATTTCTTCCGTGTTCAGGTGAGCAGAAAAAGAACAAACACTGACTGAAGGTCGTCATTGAATAGCCATGCATGTTCGTCTTGAAGGAACGAACAAGCAGAATTTAAGCCCCCGCACAGCACAAGCCTTTCAAATATTACCCGCGGGATGCGCTTCAAATAAAGAAACACATGAAAAACATGGCCAAGATGCGCATCAATGCAGTCGGCCAGTGCTGGAAGCGTATCGTCCTTTAAAGGGACCGACGTTCGCAGCTTCCTTCGCTGACGGCCATACCACCCTGAGCGTGTCGATCTCGTCCTGATCTTGGAAACTAAGCAGGGTCGGGCCTGGTTAGTACTTGGATGGGGGACCGCCTGGGAATACCAGGTGCAGTAAGCTTTTGCCTGTTCTTCATGCTTCAGCGAATGCACTAATTCCCTGGGCACGTTCTTCATAGCGATGGAAGCTGCGCGAGCGTCGGTCCCTTTAAAGGACGCACACTCAGCGCTGGCCGACTGCATTGATAATTATCTTGGCCATGTTTTTCATGTGTCACTTTTATTTTAGCGAGCCCACGGGTAATATTTGAAAGGCTTGTGCCGTAGGGGCTTAAATTCTGCTTGTTCTCGTTCCAACAAGACGAACATGCATGGCTATTATTCGATGACGACCTTTCAGTCAGTGTCTGTTCTTCTTCTGCTCCCACATGAACTGCGAAGAAATGCTTAAAAGATCAACCAGCCGCCTATCGCTAAGTTTACTTTTCATCAGTTGAAGGCGTAAAACTGTTGTTTTATCAATGGCCCTGCTCTGTTAAATAATAAACACAATTAAGCTGGGCCCCCTGCTGGACGATCGGGAAGCAAACTCATGACAGGGTTCAAAAAGAATATATGTGCGAAGATGAAGAACGTGTTCGGGACGCAGTGCATTCGCTGAAGCA
The DNA here is from genome assembly GCA_019155185.1 of Beaufortia kweichowensis. Classification (NCBI taxonomy): domain Eukaryota; kingdom Metazoa; phylum Chordata; class Actinopteri; order Cypriniformes; family Gastromyzontidae; genus Beaufortia; species Beaufortia kweichowensis. The sequence goes on along the minus strand of CM032805.1, from coordinate 3,135,240 downwards.
TGAAGAACAGGCAAAATCTCACTGCACCTGGTATCCTCTTGGTAGTGTCTCCCATCCAAGTACTAACCAGGCCCGACCTTGTTTAGCTCCGAGATCAGGACGACATCGGGCGTGCTTTTTTTTTTTTTTTTTAAAAATAAAACATGTTACAATATACAGACAGTGTGTAAAATGCAAAAATACAAACTACATACTACAAAACCACAAGAGATACAAAAAAATTAACAATATTCAGATGATGTGCAACAACGCAGAGATACAATAAACAATTTAAAAAATAAAATAACCTATATTGATAATGTGCACAAGAGCTTTACAGTTCTACTTCACTCCCACTCTCCTATTAGTTGAAGGCGTAAAACTGTTGTTTTATCAATGGCCCTGCTCTGTTAAATATTAACTCAATTAAGCCCCTGGGCTCCCCCTGCTGGACGACGGGAAGCAAACTCATGACAGGGTTCAAAAGAATATATGTGCAAAGATGAAGAACGTGCCCCGGACACGTGGAAGGCACTCAGTGAGCTCCCTGACTTTTAAGAATGAAACGTTGGAGGCAATCCATACAAGGCTTTTATGATTAATGAATATTTTTCCACGACAGGCTTTTATGCGTGTGTGTTCATCCCTAACTTCGTTCGTTTTCTTGTTTATTCGTTTACAGAATAATTGTATGGTTCATGTATTCCACCTGCAACGTCATCAGTCAGCAATGCGTAATGGATTGTATCGACGGTGAGCGTCTTGGTGTTTTAAATGCATGTACTTCATATTATTCGATATGGAATAGGTGTACTTTTCCATATTATGAACTCTGCATTTATTAAATGAAATGTTTCATGAATCGCTGGAACACTTGCAGACAAAAGAACGGCTTTAATTTGCTGATATTGTATTAGAACAATGAAATTTAAATGCTGTCTCCAGCGTCAACACGTGGAAGGCACTCAGTGAGCTCCCTGACTTTTAAGACTGAAACGTTGGAGGCAATCCATACAAGGCTTTTATGATTAATATAATGAATATTATTCCACGACAGGCTTTTATGCGTGTATGCTCATCCCTAACTTCGTTCGTTCTCTTGTTAATTCGTTTACAGAATAATTGTATGGTTCATGTATTCCACCTGCAACGTCATCAGTCAGCAATGCGCAATGGTTTGTATCGACGGTGAGCGTCTTGGTGTTTTAAATGCATGTACTCCATATTATTCGATATGGAATAGGTGTACTTTTCCATATTATGAACACTGCATTTATTAAATGCAATGCTTTATATAGCTCTGGAACACTTGCAGACAACAGAACGGCTTTAATTTGCTGATATTGTATGAGAACAATGAAATTTAAATGCCGTCTCCAGCGTCAACACGCGGAAGAGCACTCCGTGAGCTCCTGACTTTTAAGAATGAAACGTTGGAGGCAATCCGTACAAGGCTTTTATGATTAATATAATGAATATTATTCCACGACAGGCTTTTATGCGTGTGTGTTCATCCCTAACTTCGTTAGTTCTCTTTGTTTATTCGTTTACAGAATAATTGTATGGTTCATGTATTCCACCTGCAACGTCATCAGTCAGCAATGCGTAATGGATTGTATCGAAGGTGAGCGTCTTTGTTTTTAAATGCATGTACTTCACATTAATAGATATGGAATAGGTGTACTTTTCCATATGATGAACTCTGCATTTGTTAAATGCAATGTTTCATAAAGCTGGAACACTTGCAGAAAACAAAGAACGGCTTTAGTTTGCTGATATTGTATGAGAACAATGAAATTTAAATGCTGTCTCAAGCGTCCAACACGTGGAAGGCACTCCGTGAGCTCCTGACTTTTAAGAATGAAACGTTGGAGGCAATCCATACAAGGCTTTTATGATTAATATAATGAATATTATTCCACGACAGGCTTTTATGCGTGTATGCTCATCCCTAACTTCGTTCGTGCTCTTGTTTATTAAGTTTACAGAATAATTGTATGGTTCATGTATTCCACCTGCAACGTCATCAGTCAGCAATGCGCAATGGTTTGTATCGACGGTGAGCGTCTTGGTGTTTTAAATGCATGTACTCCATATTATTCGTTGATATGGAATAGGAGTACTTTTCCATATTATGAACACTGCATTTATTAAATGCAATGCTTTATATAGCTCTGGAACACTTGCAGACAACAGAACGGCTTTAATTTGCTGAAATTGTATGAGAACAATGAAATTTCAATGCAAACGTCTCCAGCGTCAACAAGACAGGCTTTTAAGCACTCCGTGAGCTCCTGACTTTAAGAATGAAGCGTTGGAGGCAATCCATACAAGGCTTTTATGATTAATATAATGAATATTATTCCGACGAGGCTTTTATGCGTGTATGCTCATCCCTAACTTCGTTCGTGCTCTTGTTTATAAGTTTACAGAATAATTTATGCGGTTCATGTATTCCACCTGCAACGTCATCAGTCAACAATGCGCAATGGTTTGTATCGACGGTGAGCGTCTTGGTGGCCTTGGTGTTTTGTAATTTCAATGCACTGCATTTGTTAAATTCCATATTATTAGATATGGAATAGGTGTACTTTTCCATATTATGAACACTGCATTTTATTAAATGCAATGCTTTATATTAGCGAAGGAACACTTGCATTCGAAATTGTAACAGAACGGCTTTAATTTGCTGATATTGTATGAGAACAATGAAATTTAAATGCATTTATTAAAATGTCTCGCTGGAACACTTGCAAGCGTCAATACAATGCAAGGCACTCCGTGAGCTCCCTGACTTTTTAAAAATGAAGCGTTGGAGGCAATCCATACAAGGCTTTTATGATTAATATAATGAATATGCGTATTCCACGACAGGCTTTTTTATGCGTGTGTGTTCATTCCTAACCGTTAGTGGTTTGCTCTTGTTTATTAATTTTACAGAATAATTGCATGGTTCATGTATTCCACCTGCAAGCGTCATCAGTCAGCAATGCTAATGGTTTGTGCTGTCCCAGCCAACACTCGGCGGTGAGCGTCTTGGTGTTTTTAAATGCTGCATTACTCCATATTATTCGATATGGAATAGGTGTACTTTTCCATATTATGAACACTGCATTTGTTAAATGCAATGCTTTATATAAGCGTTGGAACACTTGCAGACAAAGAACGGCTTTAATTTGCTGATATTGTATGAGAACAATGAAATTTAAATGCCGTCTCCAGCGTCAACACTTGGAAGGTATTCCGTGAGCTCCTGACTTTTAAGAATGAAACGTTGGAGGCAATCCATACAAGGCTTTTATGATTAATATAATGAATATTTTTCCACGACAGGCTTTTATGCGTGTATGCTCATCCCCTAACTTCGTTCGTTCTCTTGTTTATTCGTTTACAGAATAATTGTATGGTTCATGTATTCCACCTGCAACGTCATCAGTCAGCAATGCGTAATGGATTGTATCGAAGTGGTGAGCGTCTTTGTGTTTTAAATGCATGTACTTCATATTAATAGATATGGAATAGGTGTACTTTTCCATATTATGAACTCTGCATTTATTAAATGAAATGTTTCATAAAGCTGGAACACTTGCAGACAACAGAACGGCTTTAATTTGCTGATATTGTATGAGAACAATGAAATTTAAATGCTGTCTCCAGCGTCCAACGCGTAGAAGGCACTCGCGAGCTCCTGACTTTTAAGACTGAAACGTTGGAGGCAATCCATACAAGGCTTTTATGATTAATATAATGAATATTATTCCACGACAGGCTTTTATGCGTGTATGCTCATCCCTAACTTCGTTAAGTTCTCTTGTTTATTCGTTTACAGAATAATTGTATGGTTCATGTATTCCAACTGCAACGTCATCAGTCAGCAATGCAATGGTTTGTATCGACGGTGAGCGTCTTGGTGTTTTAAATGCACGCACTCTGTAGTGATCTTCACACGGGGCACCAATTAATAGTACGCCTCACACAGGGCACTAGAGGTGTTAGTGAGACTTTACCCCACGTCACTTCAAGTGTGTGTGTGTGTGTGTGTGTGTGTCAGATGACCTCTCCCTCCTTTTAACTCGGGGCACCAGCTGAGGAATTCCACCTCAACATTTGTTGGAATTATCCAACATAAATCATAGATAATATGATAAGAAAAATTAGTGGAGGGAGCAAGTCACCTGGGGTATCCGAAGGATTTTGTTATATTCGTGCTAACTTGTAGAGCCTCTGATTACCAACACAAGAAAGACACAGTTGTACAAATGCAAAGGTTTATTCACTAAACATGCAAAGGGAAATAACTACTGGGAATACATGTAAATGAAATAAAACTATAACTGAATAACGCTTTTAACAAGATGTTTGACAAAGGAAAGGGAAATTGAATTATTGTATGGAGGCAATGACTTGAATAGACACAATGCAATGCTGTTGCTTAATATGGTGGCAGGAGGATATTCTTAGGCTGTCAACTCCCAAAAGATAACCCCTATACCCCCTGCTGAATAGTACACACTAAACAATAATGCATTTACTAGTGCCAAGGTCTCTGAAAGAGGTTTGGAAGGAAAAGTATATTCGTTCCACACAGTCCAGATTAGTCCAAGGTCGAGGGCGCCCTTTACAGGCTTTGTAGGTTGCAGTCCGAAGGCGTGGAATCGCTCTCAGAGAATACCAGTCATTGAGAGGTGAGCTGTGCTGCACCAGAAAGATTGTTAAAGTCCCAGGCGTGTTGGAGTCGTTGCAGTCGAGCTGAGAGGCTGGGAGGGGCCGTGAAAGGTTGGTAAGGTCCACCCGTGCAGATAGTGGAGTGCGGTTTAAGGTTTGCTCGCATAAAGCTTAACCTTAGCTGTAATGTTGTTTCTTCCTAGTTCGGTCCAGAAAGCTCCAGAACAAATGTGGATCCGCTGGTGAGGGACTTTATCTCTTTCTGGTGAGGTGGAGACTGTAATTCCGGGTGCTCCGTTTCCAACAAGGTGATTGGCCACGCATGTGGCCCACCCCATCCCAGCTGTGTGGAACTTGTTTGCCTAGTGTGAGAGTCCATTTTAGAAAAAAATGTCCCTGAACCTTTATCTATGCATCTTTCCCTGTCCAAACCACTTTCACAATACTCTTGACCATGTACTGAACGCATACATACCAAAACATGAAGTAAAAAAGGCTGGAATAATCATTTGTACCTACATTCAGGGGCTACAGGTGGGTTTACACATGTTTTATGACATTCCAGTTACATTTACGCATACAAGACCATTTTGGTATGTTCAGCATTTGTAATGTGCAATTGTAATGTCCATTTTAACAGTTCTTTCTGTATAAATGTGGAAGGTTTGACTGTCCTTGTTGCAATTATTGTGTGCCACATGGCCAGCACCCTGACGTGCTGTATCTGGAGGATCAAAGGAATTTTATTGCCATCCTCGCCTGGGCCTTAGGATCAAAGTAACGGTGATAAGGGAATCCTGTGGACCAACGAAAAGGGTCCTCTCCTTCCCTATCTTAACCCCCAGGGGTATCTGGCAGTCCCTGTAGTCTCCTTTATCTGATGGCACTGGGCATCTGGTTGTGTTAACCTGCCAGCGTCCAATCACAAATGAGCAAACCATCCTCCATTGTAGCAGTTAGAGAGGGGCCCTGTCATAAACTGGACCCTGGAATGTCCATTGTTCCGCTGTTCATTACAGATACGTTATCTTGGCCACTTTTTTCATGTGTTTCTTTTATTTGTAGAGAGCCCGCATGGTAATATTTGAAAGGCTTGTGCCGTGTGGGGCTTAAATTCTGCTTGTTCTCGTTCCTTCAAGACGAACATGCATGGCTATTCGATGACGACCTTTCAGTCAGTGTCTGTTCTTCTTTCTGCTCACCTGAACACGTGAAGAAATGCTGAAAAAAGGTCAACCAGCGTCTATCGCTTAAGTTTACGGTTTTATTAGTTGAAGGCGTAAAACTGTTGTTTTATTAATGGCCCTGCTCTGTTAATAATAAACACAATTAAGCCCCTAGCTCCCCTGCTGGACGAAATTAAGGAAACAAACTCATGACAGGGTTCAAAAATATATGTGCGAAGATGAAGAATGTGCCGGGATGCAGTGCATTCGCTGAAGCATGAAGAACAGGCAAAGCTTACTGCACCTGGTATTCCCAGGCGGTCTCCCATCCAAGTACTAACCAGGCCCGACCTTGCTTAGCTTCGAGATCGAGACGAGATCGGGCACGCTCAGGGTGGTATGGCCCGTAAAGCAAAGTAAACTGCGAACGTCGGTCCCTATAAAGGACGCACGCTCAGAGCTGGCTCATTGCATTGATATGTATCTTGGCCATGTTTTTTCATGTGTTTCTTTTATTTGAAGCGAGCCCGCGGGTAATATTTGAAAGGCTTGTGCTGTTTGGGGCTTAAAATCTGCTTGTTCTCGTTCCTTCAAGAGCGAACATGCATGGCTATTCGATGGCGACCTTTCAGTCAGTGTCTGTTCTTATTTCTGCTCACCTGAACACGTGAAGAAATGCTGAAAAAGGTCAACCAGCGTCTATCGTTTAAGTTTTCCTTTTTTATCAGTTGAAGGCGTAAAACTGTTGTTTTATCAATGGCCCTTCTCTGTTAATAATAAACACAATTAAGCCCCTGAGCACCCCCTGCTGGATGATGGGAAAATGATGGGAAGCAAACTCATGACAGGCTTCAAAAGAATATATGTGCGAAGATGAAGAACTTGCCCAGGGCGCAGTGCATTCGCTGAAGCATGAAGAACAGGCAAAGCTTACTGCACCTGGTATTCCCAGGTGGTCTCCCCATCCAAGTACTAACCAGGCCCGACCCTACTTAGCTTCGAGATCAGGCGAGCGGGTAGCTCAGGGGTGGTATGGCCGTAAGCAAAGGGAGGTCACGAACATCGGTCCCTTTAAAGGGCGCTTGCAGCTCAGCGCTGGCCAACTGCATTGTCACGTATCTTGGCCATGTTTTTCATGTGTTTCTTTTATTTGTAGCGAGCCCACGGGTAATATTTGAAAGGCTTGTGCCGTGTGGGGCTTAAATTCTGCTTGTTCGTTCCTTCATGAAGAACATGCATGGCTATTCGATGGCGACCTTTCAGTCAGTGTCTGTTCTTCTTCTGCTCACCTGAACACCTGAAGAAATGCTGAAAAGATCAACCAGCGTCTCATCGCTTAAGTTTACTTTTTATCAGTTGAAGGCGTAAAACTGTTGTTTTATCCACGGCCCTGCTCTGTTAAATATTAACACAATTAAGCCCTGGGCTCCCCTGCTGGAAGACGGGAAGCAAACTCGCTGACAGGGTTCAAAAGAATATATGTGCGAAGATAAAGAGCGTGCCGGGATGCAGTGCATTAGCTGAAGCATGAAAAATAGGCAAAAAGCTTACTGCACCTGGTATTCCCAGGCGGTCTCCCATCAAAGTACTAACCAGGCCCGACCTGGTTAGTTTCCAGAGATCAGGCGAGATCGGTACGCTCAGGGTGGTATGGCCGTGAGCGAATGAAGCTGCGAGCGTCGGTCCCTTTAAAGGACGCCTGCCAGCTTGGCCAACTGCGAACTGTGTCATTATCTTGGCCATGTTTTTCATGTGTTTCTTTTATTTGTAGAGAGCCCACGGTAATATTTGAAAGGCTTGTGCCGTGTGGGGCTTAAATTCTGCTTGTTCTCGTTCCTTCATGAAGAACATGCATGGCTATTCGATGACGACCTTTCAGTCAGTGTCTGTTCTTCTTTCTGCTCACCTGAACACCTGAAGAAATGCTGAAAAAGATCAACCAGCGTCTATCGCTTAAGTTTACTTTTTTTATCAGTTGAAGGCGTAAAACTGTTGTTTTATCCACGGCCCTGCTCTGTTAAATATTAACACAATTAAGCCCCTGGGCTCCCCTGCTGGAAGGCGGGGAAGCAAACTCATGACAGGGTTCAAAGAATATATGCGCGAAGATAAAGAACGTGCCGGGACGCGAGTGCATTAAGCTGAAGCATGAAAAAAATAGGCAAAACTTACTGCACCTGGTATTCCCAGGCGGTCTCCCATTCATCAAGTACTAACCAGGCCCGACCCTGGTTAGTTTCTGAGATCAGACGAGATCGGTTGCGCTCAGGGTGGTATGGCGTGTTTAATGAAGCTGCTAACGTCCGGTCCCTTTAAAGGGCGACGCGCTCAGCACTGGCCGACTGCATTGATGCCTATCTTGGCTACGTTTTTTCTATGTGTTTCTTTTATTTGAAGCGATCCCGCTGGTAATATTTGAAAGGCTTGTGCTGTGTGGGGCTTAAATTCTGCTTGTTCTCGATTCCTTCAAGGCGAACATGCATGGCTATTCAATGGCGACCTTTCAGTCAGTGTTTGTTCTTTTTCTGCTCACCTGAACACGTGAAGAAATGCTGAAAAAGATCAACCAAGCGTCTATACGCTTAAGTTTACTTTTATCAGTTGAAGGCGTAAAACTGTTGTTTTATCAATGGCCCTGCTCTGTTAATAATAAACACAATTAAGCCCCTGGGCTCCCCTGCTGGACGACGGGAAGGCAAACTCATGACAGGGTTCAAAAAATATATGTGCGAAGATGAAGAATGTGTCCGGGGCGCAGTGTATTAAGCTGAAGCATGAAGAACAGGCAAAGCTTACTGCACCTGGTATTCCCAGGCGGTCTCCCATCCAAAGTACTAACCAGGCCCGACCTTGCTTAGCTTCCGAGATCAGGCGAGATCCAGACGCACGCTCAGGGTGGTATGGCGTGAAAGCAAATTAAATTCGCGAGCGTCCGGTCCCTATAAAGGGCCGCCGCGGCTCAGCGCTGGCCCGATTGCATTGATATGTATCTTGGCCATGTTTTTCATTGTGTTTCTTTTATTTGAAGCGAGCCCGCTGGGTAATATTTGAAAGGCTTGTGCTGTGTGTGGCTTAAATTCTGCTTGTTCTCGTTCCTTCAAGGCGAACATGCATGGCTATTCGATGACGACCTTTCAGTCAGTGTCTGTTCTTATTTCTGCTCACCTGAACACGTGAAGAAATGCTGAAAATGTCAACCAGCGTCCTATCGCTTAAGTTTTCCTTTTTATCAGTTGAAGGCGTAAAACTGTTGTTTTATCAATGGTCCTGCTCTGTTAATAATAACACACAATTAAGCCCCTGGGCTCCCCTGCTGGACGACGGGAAAATGAGGGGAAGCAAACTCATGACATGGTTCAAAAGAATATATGCGAAGATGAAGAATGTGCCGGGATGCAGTGCATTAAGCTAAAGCATGAAAAATAGGCAAAATCTTACTGCACCTGGTATTCCCAGGCGGTCTCTCATCCAAGTACTAATCCAGGCCCGACCCTGCTTAGTTTCCGAGATCAGACGAGATCGGACAGCTCAGGGGTGGTATGGCAATGTAGCGAAGAAGCTACGAACGTCGGTCCCTATAAGGGACTTGCGCTCAGCGCTGGCCTACTGCATTGATAATATCTTGGCCGTTTTTTATGTGTTTCTTTTTATTTGTAGCGAGCCCGCGGGTAATATTTGAAAGGCTTGTGCGTGTGGGGCTTAAATTCTGCTTGTTCGCGTTCCTTCAAGACGAACATGCATGGCTATTCGATGACGACCTTTCAGTCAGTGTCTGTTCTTCTTCTGCTCACCTGAACACGTTGAAGAAATGCTGAAAAGGTCAACCAGCCGTCTACCGCTTTAAGTTTACTTTTCATCAGTTGAAGGCGAAACTGTTGTTTTATCAATGGCCCTGCTCTGTTAAATATTAACACAATTAAGCCCCTGGGCTCCCCTGCTGGGCACGACGGCAGCAAAACTCATGACAGGGTTCAAAGAATATATGTGCCAATATGAAGAACGCCCGGACGCAGTGCATTCGCTGAAGCATGAAGAACAGGCAAAGCTTACTGCACCTGGTATTCCCAGGCGGTCTCCCATCCAAGTACTAACCAGGCATCGACCCTGCCTAGCTTCGAGATCAGGCGAGATCGGGCGCCGCTCAAGGTGGTATGGCCGTAAGTTAGGGGAGCCGCTTGAATTCGGTCCCTTTAAAGGACGCCGCGCTCAGCTAGGCCGACTGCATTGATAATGATATCTTGGCCACGCTTTTTCATGTGTTTCTTTTATTTGAAGCGAGCCCGGGTAATATTTGAAAGGCTTGTGCTGTTTGGGGCTTAAATTCTGCTTGTTCTCGTTCCTTCAAGACGAACATGCATAGCTATTCAATGAGCGACCTTTCAGTCAGTGTCTGTTCTTCTTTCTGCTCACCTGAACACGTGAAGAAATGCTAAAAAAAGATCAACCAGCCGTCATATCGCTAAGTTTACTTTTTTATCAGTTGAAGGCGTAAAACTGTTGTTTTATCAATGGCCCTGCTCTGTTAATAATAAACACAATTAAGCCCCTGGGCGCCCTGCTGGACGACGGAAAATAACGGAAGCAAACTCGCGACAGGGTTCAAAAGAATATATGTAAGCGAAGATGAAGAACGTGTCCGGGGCGCCAGTGCATTCGGCTGAAACATGAAGAACAGGCAAAGCTTACTGCACCTGGTTTTCCCAGGCGGTCAACCATCCAAGTACTAACCAGGCCCAACCCTGCTTAGCTTCGAGATCAGACAAGATCGGGTGTGCTCAGGGTGGTATGGCCAGAAGCAAAGAAGCTGCGTAACGCCGGTCCCTTTAAAGGACGCCGCGCTCAGCGCTGGCCGACTGCATTGATAATGTTTTGGCCATGTTTTTCATGTGTCACTTTTATTTGTAGCGAGCCCACGGGTAATATTTGAAAGGCTTGTGCCGTGGGGGGCTTAAATTCTGCTTGTTCATCGTTCCAACAAGACGAACATGCATGGCTATTCGATGACGACCTTTCAGTCAGTGTCTGTTCTTCTTTCTGCTCACCTGAACACGTGAAGAAATGCTTAAAAGATCAACCAGCGTCTATCGCTTAAGTTTACGGTTTTACCTATTAGTTGAAGGCGAAACTGTTGTTTTATCAATGGCCCTGCTCTGTTAAATAATAAACACAATTAAGTCCCTGGGCTCCCCTGCTGGACGACGGGAAGCAAACTCATGACAGGGTTCAAAAGAATATATTTGGCGAAGATGAAGAACGCGCCTCGGGCGCGAGTGCATTCACCAGCTTACGAAGAACAGGTAAAATCTCACTGCACCTGGGTATCCCCAGGCGGTCTCCCATCCAAGTACTAACCAGGCCCGACCTTGCTTAGCTTCCTCGAGATCAGACGACATCGGCGCTTTTTTTTATATTAAAATAAAACATGTTACAATATACAGACAGTGTGTAAAATGCAAAATACAAACTACATACTACAAAACCACAAGAGATACAAAAAATTAACAATATTCAGATGATGTGCAACAACGCAGAGATACAATAGACAATTTAAAAATAAAATAACCTATATTGATAATGTGCACAAGAGCTTTACAGTTCTACTTCACTCCCACTCTCCTATTAGTTGAAGGCGTAAACTGTTGTTTTATCAATGGCCCTGCTCTGTTAAATATTAACTCAATTAAGCCCCTGGGCTCCCCTGCTGGACGACCGGGAAGCAAACTCATGACAGGGGTTCAAAAGAATATATGTGCAAAGATGAAGAACGTTACGGACTCGGACGTGGAAGGCACTCAGTGAGCTCCCTGACTTTTAAGAATGAAACGTTGGAGGCAATCCATACAAGGCTTTTATGATTAATGAATATTTTTCCACGACAGGCTTTTATGTGTGTATGCTCATCCCTAACTTCGTTCGTTTTCTTGTTTATTCGTTTACAGAATAATTGTATGGTTCATGTATTCCACCTGCAAAGTCATCAGTCAGCAATGCGTAATGGATTGTATCGACGGTGAGCGTCTTGGTGTTTTAAATGCATGTGTAACACCCCCTACCTGTCTTTATGCTACCTAGATAGAGTAGTGCACCAGATTCAATACATACATGCCTACAGATGATGAAGTTAGGCCCCTCTGAGGTCACAATGAATTACTTCCTTTTTAACCCTGTTTATAATTACTCCCTATACTCAGAAATAACAAATATAACTGGGATTATATAGGTATTAATATGTATAGTCAAAAATCAACTTCCTGTGGAATAACAATAACTCTTGGATAAGTAACAAAATGAACAATATTTAATTATAACATAAACACACTTCAAAATATGCAAATGCTTCGTTTAGACGATGATAAAATCACGAAATCACAGTTCAGCGACATTAATAACACAACGTGAAACCAATATTAACACTTGTGGGCCTACACACTGCCTACACACACACACACAGTTGCAGGCCTGTGACGTGGCTTTCGGGTTAAGTAGTGGCGGAAAGTGAAATGGCCCTTCACTCTCCAGAGCACAAACACACTAAAATCGTTACCTCAATTTCCTATGTCAATCCAATCGCTGATCCAGGACGCCTTCTGTATTGGGCTTCCCTCATGAGTCAGCCACGCTTCACACTCTCTGCGAGCCGGCGTAAAACTCGCGTGTCCCTCGACAGTCAAAGAAGAAAAATCCCAAACTTCGCCATGGGTATCTGAGCCTCTGTCTGATCCGCGCAAAGTGCGTGGGAAACAAAGATACTGGCACTTGGCAATCGGTGTCGCTTCAACAGTCCCGCTTCTGATGAGTCACTTTACCAAATATTAATAAAATCGTCTGTACACTTGACTTGACGAATTTAAATCCACAGAAATGTCTTGTCAACACTCACGAGGAACTCACAGTAGACACAAAACAACAAACTCACAATCTACATTAAAGTTTAAGGGTTTTAAACTTCTTAAAACGTTTTACATGTTATCCCCGCATACAGGTGTCTCTCTCTCACCATGCATCTCGGCCTCCTCCCTCCTTCCTCTTCCAAAACCCCACAACACTCCAAACAACCACTCAAAATCCATACCACCTAGGTGAGGGCTGGACAGAAATCTCGTGAACCAATAAAATAAAGCAACACCTAACTTGTAGGTTAAAACCACGTTTTCACATGTATATCAATCAAACTTGACATCTGATCACACTCTTAAAGACATACATACACAATTAGAACAGAAATATACATAACGATATACTCAAACAGATTTTATCTCTGAGTTAGAACTACACAAACACAATGCATTATTTACATTGAAATAACCCTATACTTGTATAATTTATTCTACTGGGTTACATGCTCCCCCTTCTAAACATCTCATGTCCTCATGAGATTATTTCTTACACCTTAATGGTAACTTTAGGCTCCATATATGCTTTTACTTGAGCACAATTATTACACTGTGCTTATCGGGTGACACCACATAGTGTTACATGGTTTTCTTTTCTGACTCTTCCCACCCCCAACATTTATGACCATCCCTCTATGAACCAGAGTTAAAGGTCGGTTAGTGGGCCTACCTAGCCTATCATAGCTCAGTTTGACTACTGGTCTTATGTTTCTTTTGGGACGGGAATGAACAGTCTCTACTGCTTCTTTATTGGAATTAACTAACCCAGGCTCTCCCCCTTCTAAACCAGGATCTCCCATTCTCTCTGGAGTCTGCTCTGAGAGTTCTCCATTGCCTCCTTCAGTGAACCTCCGTTCTGTTATATCTGCAGGTGGTCTATCCTGCTTCACCTCCATGGTAAACATTTTCCTCTTCCACAGCATTTTCCTCCATCACAACCCGCTCTGGCCTTGGTGGTTTCTCAACCCTGTCCGGGTAGTAATACCATGGTCATCCTCTTCACTTTCAGAGTCTTTCCTCCATTCACTTCCTGTCACCACTGCATTTCTTTCTCTTAATCCTCTTCTCCGCTTTCTTTCCACTGATCTTGTCCTGGTATCCCATAGTACAGACTCTTTATTTTGTTCTTCAGGATGCAACCTTACATTGTCCCCAACAGGTAATAGATGGTCTCTGTGTAATGTTCTTACACTCCCATACCAGATTCAGGTTTCAAGCGATACACAGGTAAGTTCTGTAGCTTTTCCACCACCAGGTAAGGAACAGAATTCCACTTGTCACAAAGTTTGTGCTTTCCCGTCAAGGCAAGATTTCTTATCAGCACCCGATCTCCTACTGCTAGTCTGATGTTTCAATCGTTTGTCGACACTTCGTTTGTTCCTCTGCTGACTTTTCTGGGCAGATTCAGTGGCTAACTGGTAAGCTCTCTGTAAATCTGACTTCATTCTCTCCACATACTGTTGATGGCTACTCACTCCCTTTCCATCAGGTGAAGTCCCAAACACACATCCACTGGCAGGCGAGCCTCTCTTCCAGAACAGGAGATAATACGGTGAGTACCCAGTTGCCTCGCTTCTTAGTACAGTTGTAGCAGCTGACTAAGCAGTTAATGTGTTGACTCCATCTGTGTTTCTCCAAGAGGATTCAGAGTACCGAGCATGGAAAGCAGCGTTGGGTTGAACCTTTCAGGCTGGGGTCACCCTGTGGATGGTAAGGAGACGTTCTGGATTTCTGATTCCCAGCATACTTAGGAGCTCTTTTATGAGGCTACTCTCAAAATCTCGCCCCTGATCTGAATGGATAATGGCAGGTAAACCATAGTGAATAAAGAATTTGTCACACAGAACCTTGGCCACCGTCAGAGCTTTCTGGTCCCTTGTATTGAATGCTTGGGCATAGCGTGGTGAAATGGTCTGTTACGATGAGAACATTACTAATACCTTTTGAGTCAGGCTCAATGGACAAGAAGTCAATGCACACTAAGTCCAATGGCCCACTGCTGGTCATGTGATTCAGTGGTGCAACTTTCTTAAGGTAATGTCTTTCTCATTAAACAACGGCCACAGTTCTTAACATACTGCTCTATGTATGCAGACATTCTAGGCCAATAGAACCGATCTTTCAGGAGTTCAGTAGTTTTCTCTACTCCCAAATGCCCTGAGTCATCATGCAGGGAGCGCAGAACTTGGGACCAGTACTTCTCTGGTAAGACGAGTTGTGTTTCTCTCCTACCACAGGAACTTTGGTGACTCTGTACAGAAGTTGACTCCTGATCTTTAATCTTGGGTCCTTGCCTCTGTAACAGGGCAATGGTAGCATCGGAACTCTTAGTGATGGTAAGTATTTTTCCGGACTCCACTTCTAGCTTTACTGCACCCACTACCGGGTCCTCCTCTTGCGCTTTCCTCAGCTCGGCATTAGACAGCTGTTCCATTTGACCCAGCCCCAATGCTGTGGGACAGGAGAATGCCTCTGGAATACCTTGAGGTAACACACCTAAGTGATCCACAAGTCTAGATGATGACTCCTCACTTTCAATAGTCACAGCTAACTGACAGATGGCTCTTACTACTGACGAGGTATTTTCTTCCACTCAGAGCAAGTGCTTGATTCATAGGGGTGGCGGGACAACACATCTGGCGCCGATATTATGACTTCCGGCTTGTACTGTAAACTGAAGTTATAGGTAGATAATGCAGCTAACCAACGATGACCTGTTGCATTTAGCTTGGCACTTGACAACACATAGGTAAGTGGATTGTTGTCAGTTTTTACCACAAACTGAGCACCATATAGATAGTCGTGGAACTTGTCCACAACCGCCCATTTGAGCCAAGAACTCCAGCTGATGAATGGGGTAACGTTGTTCGGACGCACTTAGTTTCCTGCTTGCATAAGCCACAGGCTTGAGTCCACCATCATGCTCCTGATTCAGAACAGCACCCAGTCCACTCAGGCTGGCATCAACATGCAGTACATACGGTTTGTTGGTATCTGCGGAAACAAGTACTGGGGCATGTGTGAGACAGTCAATGACTCTTGGAAAGCTGCTGTACATGTGCTATCCCAGCTCTCCAAAGGGCTCCAGAAACTTTGTAGTATTTCTTGCCGTCTACTGTCTTTTGGTTCTGCCCAGAGGTAGGTGGGTAACCTTTCGTGAGCTCGGTCAAAGGTCTCACAATGGCAGAGTAATCCTTTATAAATGCGCCTGTAAAATCCACAAAACCCTAGGAACGACCTTAATGACTTTAGGTCGGTGGGCCTTTTTCCAGCGCAAGTTACGGCTTCAATCTTGGCGGGTCTGGGGATACGCCGGCAGCTGACACAAATGTGACCCACATAACGGACTTGGGACTGGCAAAACTGGCACTTGTCTGTTGAGACCTTCAAACCACACTCACTCAGACGGTCTAGAACTTTTTAATAGTCTCTTTTCATGTTCCTCAAGCAAGTCCCCAACACGATGATGTCATCAAGATAGACTATTACTTGAAGGAGGTGCATGTCCCCATGGCTTTCTCCATTAACCGCTGGAAAGTGGCTGGGGCTCCAGTGATTCCTTGGGGCATCCGCTCAAACTGGAAGAAACCCAGGGACAGATAAACGCCGTCTTTTCTTTATCTTCCTCCACCATGGCTATCTGATAATATCCACTACGGAGGTCCAGTACAGAAAACCATTTACTACCAGCCAAACAGTCCAGGGCATCGTCGATCCGGGAGTGGTGTACTGATCTGGGATGGTATGAAAGCATTTGGAGTCCGGTAGTCAATGCACATCCTTATCGCCCCACTTTTCTTCCGGGCTATTACTATGGGCGATGCATACGGACTCCTGGACTCATTTATGATTCCAGCCATAGTAGATCTTTGATGTGACGTCAGACATCCTCGATGTCCGGCTGGCTAATCGCCTGGAGCTCTCTGAATGGTTTAGTGTCATTCAGGCGGATGTTATGCTCAACTCCTTGAGCTAATCCCACATCCCACTCACCAGTAGAAAAGACATCAGCTCTGGCTGACAATTTCTGGGCGCAGTCTCTGCTCCCAGGCCTCAGGTATGGCTGACTCACCAAACTTAAATAAACTTGGGTCTATGGTTTGATAGCTCTGCTCTCCAGAACTTACTGTGAGCGTGTCGGGTGGGATACACATTGGCAATCACTGATCCAGCTGGAATGGAGATATCTTTGGACGTTTCTATTATGGACCAGGACCTTGACATCATTACCTTCTACTGCTGAAGATGGGAGTTACTACTGGAGTTATGAACGCGTTCCAGCGGAAGACTACTCTCTTCTCTTTGTGTCTACTACAAAGATCTCCTTTCGTTCAGAAAGGCTTGTCAGTCTCCACTCTACAGACAGCACATACTTCTCCCCTTGGTGGAACTATGCAATCACCAGGTCCTATCCATGTGACTTTTCCTTCAGGTCTGTCAGGAATGGTTTCAGTCTCTTGTTTGGCCAGCTGGATTGCAGGGTGTTGAGTCTGGATTCTCCAAAGCATGTGCAACATTGAATCCTTCAGTATCATGGCTAAGGGCAGCAAGACGCTTGAAAAAGCTGGCATTAGTACCAATAATGACTGGCACTTGGGAGGGACCCTGAGGCTCAGGACATACTAAGCCAAGATGGATAACGGCTCCTCCCCACCAGTGAGAGAGGCAGGAAATGTGACATCAATTACAATATACCCCTTGTAGGGGTAACTTGAAGAACTGAGACCCATATGGATAATCCAGTCAAGGGGTGAATGGGCACATCCGGCAGGTTCTTAGAGTACCAGCTGTCAAACACAATTGTCACTTAAGATCCGGCTGTCTAATAGCTTGACACTCATGGCCATTTAGCTTTACTTTTGCAGTGGATGCCGCCCAACTAAACCTTTGGGGAAACGGCTGGAGTTGTAGATGTCTGTCTGGCTCTTTTTGAAAAACATGCCTGGTTTGACGCAGCTCTATTTTCATCCGTCTCATTCTTGCCACTCTTCACCTGCCGCAAAGAACGAATCAGCTTTTGAATCACTTGATCTGAATTTGGTGGAGCTTGACACTTGGTTGTAATATGCTCCGCCTTTCTCCACACCTGTAGCAGAAATAGTCATCTCTGGTTCTGACCGACTTGTATCTTAAAGGTGTATGCCGCCGGGACTGAGGAGGTTTTGGCCGCGGCTCTGCAACATGGGTAGAACTGACACTCAACACGGCCATCTGCTGCTGTAAGTGTTGGATCTGTTTCTTTAACTCTTGGACTTGTGAATCATCAGTTTTTTCAGCCTTCTTGGTTGGCTTTTCTTTAGTTTTAATTACCAACGATGAAGTAGACACGGTTTTAGGCTCACCTCCACTTATTTGGCTTCTCAATTCTTCAATTTCAGCTTTAAGTTCCTGGATGACCGAAGTACTGGCTCTTTCCTCTTCATGGAAATGTATGGCTTTGGCCTTTGCCGACATTCTGTGGCGAACAGCTTCACTCTCCTCTGCCTCACGTATTTCCTTTAACAGACTCAGAAAAGAAGGTGGGTGAATTTTCCTCTCTCTCAGCCTCAATTGGAGCAACATCAGGTCAGAATTAACAGCACCTCTAATCAGCTGTTCTACTCTTACTTTATCCACCACTCTGAGGGACAGTCCATCTCTTTCCACGACTTTACTGAGTGTCTTCTCCATCCTTCTTAGGAATTCGGACAGCGCTTCCCCGGGGGCCTGCCGCATAAGACGAAGCTTGAAATATAAATCCTCACCAGACTCAGAGGACCCAAACGTGCTTTCCAACGCTTCCAGATACTGCACAGCACTTGCGTCAGGGTCTGAAAAATCTGACAGCTCTTATGATATCCAAGGCAGGTCCCTTTGAGACTTTCCACAATCCCAAGGCTGTTTTTCTTTTCGAGCATTCACACTCCGCTATCATCAGCCTGGCTTGATCCATCCAAGTTTCAAATTCTCCTCCCCCACAGGTGTTGGAACGACAGCTGATAATGTATGTAGGCTTACGGCATGCGCATTACTGTCACTCTGGGAGCTTTACTGTTTTGGCCATGACCTCACCCATGGCTGCATAATCGACTCAGGGGAACTGTCCGCAGCATGATGGGGGGAAATCAAAGCTTGTATATCATGAATAGACTTTCCTTCTTCCATCAGGAACTTTGTAAGCTTTTCAGTAAATCCTTCAGTGGCTGTGTCAGATTCAGCTTCCTGGTTATGTATTACTATGACAGGCCACGGCTCACTGTTCCTCCATACAACACTTCAGGAGGTATGGGCGCTTAGGGTCAATGGGGTGTCTGCACTCACACAACACAAGTTGAGAATGTGAGGAAGGTCCCTCCTGCAGGTCTCTTACACGAACTCTTTCTACGCTTTTACGTTTCCATTGTCAATTTCAGCCACTTCTGTGTTAACCGGTACATTTAACAGCATTAAAGCCTGAGTCTTCTCAATGTCCGCATCTTTGCACCAGTTGGCTAACTCTCTTTGGAGACAGGGATCTTTGGTTAAAACCATGATAACACGGTATGCAGTTCACAGTCACTTATAATGCCACAACAGTGTATGCTTGAGCTTAACTTTCCTCTTTCTTCTTACTTCAATTATTTTATGACTTATCAGAGGGAGATCCCGGACGAGCCCCCACTTTATGTAACACCCCCTACCTGTCTTTATGCTACCTAGATAGAGTAGTGCACCAGATTCAATACATACATGCCTACAGATGATGAAGTTAGGCCCCTCTGAGGTCACAATGAATTACTTCCTTTTTTTAACCCTGTTTATAATTACTCCCTATACTCAGAAATAACAAATATAACTGGGATTATATAGGTATTAATATGTATAGTCAAAAATCAACTTCCTGTGGAATAACAATAACTCTTGGATAAGTAACAAAATGAACAATATTTAATTATAACATAAACACACTTCAAAATATGCAAATGCTTCGTTTAGACGATGATAAAAATCACGAAATCACAGTTCAGTGATTAATAACACAACGTAAACCAATATTAACACTTGTGGGCCCACACAGCAGCACACACACACACACAGTTGCAGGCCTGTGGACGTGGCTTCGGGTTCAGAGTGGCCGGGAAAGTGAAAATGGCCCTTCACTCTCCAGAGCACAAACACACTAAAATCGTAATCTCAATTTCCTATGTCAATCCAATCATGATCCAGGACGCTCCTGTATTGGGCTTCCAGCGTCCATTTCGCCACACTCTCTCTCAGCCGGCCGAAACTCGTGTCCCTCGACAGTCAAAGAAGAAAAAACCCAAACTTCAAGGGTATCTGAGCCTCTGTCTGATCCGCGAAAGTGCGTAGGAAACAAAGATACTGGCACTTGGCAATCGGTGTCGTTCAACAGTCCCGTTTCTGATGAGTCACTTTACCAAATATTAATAAAATCGTCTGTACACTTTGACTTGACGACTTAAATCCACAGAAATGTCTTGTCAACACTCACGGGGAACTCACAGTAGACACAAAACAACAAACTCACAATCTAAATTAAAGTTTAAGGGTTTTAAACTTCTTAAAACGTTTTACATGTTATCCCGCGCGATACAGGTGTCTCTCTCTCACCATGCATCTCGTCCTCCTCCCTCCTCCTTCCTCTTCCAAAAATCCCCACAACACTCCAAACAACCACTCAAAATCCATACCACCTAGGTGAGGGCTGGACAGAAATCTCGTGAACCAATAAAATAAAGCAACACCTAACTTGTAGGTTAAAACCACGTTTTCACATGTGTATATCAATCAAACTTGACATCTGATCACACTCTTAAAGACATACATACACAATTAGAACAGAAATATACATAACGATATACTCAAACAGATTTTATCTCTGAGTTAGAACTACACAAACACAATGCATTATTTACATTGAAATAACCCTATACTTGTATAATTTATTCTACTGGGTTACACATGTACTTCATATTATTCGATATGGAATAGGGGTACTTTTCCATATTATGAACACTGCATTTATTAAATGCAATGCTTTATATAGCTCTGGAACACTTGCAGACAACAGAACGGCTTTAATTTGCTGATATTGTATGAGAACAATGAAATTTAAATGCCGCCTCCAGCGTCAACATCGTGGAAGGCACTCCGTGAGCTCCTGACTTTTAAGAATGAAACGTTGGAGGCAATCCGTACAAGGCTTTTATGATTAATATAATGAATATTATTCCACGACAGGCTTTTATGCGTGTGTGTTCATCCCTAACTTCGTTCGTTCTCTTGTTTATTCGTTTACAGAATAATTGTATGGTTCATGTATTCCACCTGCAACGTCATCAGTCAGCAATGCGTAATGGATTGTATCGACGGTGAGCGTCTTTGTGTTTTAAATGCATGTACTTCATATTAATAGATATGGAATAGGTGTACTTTTCCATATGATGAACTCTGCATTTGTTAAATGCAATGTTTCATAAAGCGCTGGAACACTTGCAGAAAACAAAACGGCTTTAGTTTGCTGATATTGTATGAGAACAATGAAATTTAAATGCTGTCTCCAGCGTCAACACGTGGAAGGCACTCCGTGAGCTCCCTGACTTTTAAGAATGAAACGTTGGAGGCAATCCATACAAGGCTTTTATGATTAATATAATGAATATTATTCCACGACAGGCTTTTATGCGTGTGTGTTCATCCCTATCTTCGTTCGTTCTCTTGTTTATTCGTTTACAGAATAATTGTATGGTTCATGTATTCCACCTGCAACGTCATCAGTCAGCAATGCGCAATGGCTTGTATCGACGGTGAGCGTCTTGGTGTTTTAAATGCATCGTACTCCATATTATTAGATATGGAATAGGTGTACTTTTCCATATTATGAACACTGCATTTGTTAAATGCAATGCTTTATATAGCTGGAACACTTGCAGACAACAGAACGGCTTTAATTTGCTGATATTGTATGAGAACAATGAAATTTAAATGCTGTCTCCAGCGCCAACACGTGGAAGGCACTCCGTGAGCTCCTGACTTTTAAGAATGAAACGTTGGAGGCAATCCATACAAGGCTTTTATGATTAATATAATGAATATTATTCCACGACAGGCTTTTATGCGTGTGTGTTCAGCCCTAACTTCGTTCGTGCCTCTTGTTTATTCGTTAACAGAATAATTGTATGGTTCATGTATTCCACCTGCAACGTCATCAGTCAGCAATGCGCAATGGCTTGTATCGACAGTGAGCCGCCTTGGTGTTTTAAATGCACGTACTCCATATTATTAGATATGGAATAGCTGTACTTTTCCATATTATGAACACTGCATTTGTTAAATGCAATGCTTTATATAACGCTGGAACACTTGCAGACAACAGAACGGCTTTAATGTGCTGATATTGTATGAGAACAATGAAATTTCAATGCCGTCTCCAGCGTCAACACGTGGAAGGCACTCCGTGAGCTCCCTGACTTTTAAAAATGAAACGTTGGAGGCAATCCATACAAGGCTTTTATGATTAATATAATGAATATTATTCCACTACAGGCTTTTATGCGTGTGTGTTCATCCCTAACTTCGTTCGTGCTCTTGTTTATTCGTTTACAGAATAATTGTATGGTTCATGTATTCCACCTGCAACGTCATCAGTCAGCAATGCATAATGGATTGTATCGACGGTGAGCGTCTTGGTGTTTTAAATGCATGTACTCCATATTATTCGATATGGAATAGGTGTAATTTTCCATATTATAAACTCTGCATTTATTAAATGAAATGTTTCATAAATCGCTGGAACACTTGCAGACAACAGAACGGCTTTAATTTTCTGATATTGTATGAGAACAATGAAATTTAAATGCCGTCTCCAGCGTCAACACGTGGAAGGCACTCCGTGAGCTCGCTGACTTTTAAGAATGAAACGTTGGAGGCAATCCATACAAGGCTTTTATGATTAATATAATGAATATTATTCCACGACAGGCTTTTATGCGTGTGTGTTCAGCCCTTACTTCGTTCGTTCTCTTGTTTATTCGTTTACAGAATAATTGTATGGTTCATGTATTCCACCTGCAACGTCATCAGTCAGCAATGCGCAATGGCTTGTATCGACGGTGAGCGTCTTGGTGTTTTAAATGCACGTACTCCATATTATTAGATATGGAATAGGTGTACTTTTCCATATTATGAACACTGCATTTATTAAATGCAATGCTTTATATAGCGAAGGAACTCTTGCAGACAACAGAACTGCTTTAATTTGCTGATATTGTATGAGAACAATGAAATTTAAATGCTGTCTCCAGCGTCAACACGTGGAAGCACACTCCGTGAGCTCCTGACTTTTAAAAATGAAACGTTGGAGGCAATCCATACAAGGCTTTTATGATTAATATAATGAATATTATTCCACGACAGGCTTTTATGCGTGTGTGTTCAGCCCTAACTTCGTTCGTTCTCTTGTTTATTCGTTTACAGAATAATTGTATGGTTCATGTATTCCACCTGCAACGCCATCAGTCAGCAATGCGCCAATGGTTTGCATCGGCGGTGAGCGTCTTGGTGTTTTAAATGCATGTACTCCATATTATTAGATATGGAATAGGTGTACTTTTCCATATTATGAACACTGCATTTGTTAAATGCAATGATTTATATAGCGCTGGAACACTTGCAGACAACAGAAAGGCTTTAATGTGCTGATATTGTATGAGAACAATGAAATTTAAATGCTGTCTCCAGCGTCAACATCGTGGAAGGCACTCCGTGAGCTCCCTGACTTTTAAGAATGAAACGTTGGAGGCAATCCATACAAGGCTTTTGTATGATTAATATAATGAATATTATTCCACGACAGGCTTTATGCGTGTGTGTTCATCCCTAACTTCGTTTCGCTCTCTTGTTTATTCCGTTTACAGAATAATTGTATGGTTCATGTATTCCACCTGCAACGTCATCAGTCAGCAATGCGTAATGGATTGTATCGACGGTCAGCGTCTTTGTGTTTTAAATGCATGTACTTCATATTATTAGATATGGAATAGGTGTACTTTTCCATATTATAAACTCTGCATTTATTAAATGCAATGTTTCATAAATCGCTGGAACACTTGCAGACAACAGAACGGCTTTAATTTTCTGATATTGTATGAGAACAATGAAATTTAAATGCTGTCTCCAGCGTCAACACGTGGAAGGCACTCCGTGAGCTCGCTGACTTTTAAGGCTGAAACGTTTTAGGAAATCCATACAAGGCTTTTATGATTAATATAATGAATATTATTCCACGACAGGCTTTTATGCGTGTGTGTTCATCCCTAACTTCGTTCGTGCTCTTGTTTATTCGTTTACAGAATAATTGTATCGTTCATGTATTCCACCTGCAAACGTCATCAGTCAGCAATGCGCAATGGTTTGTATCGACGGTGAGCGTCTTGGTGTTTTAAATGCACGTACTTCATATTATTCGATATGGAATAGGTGTACTTTTCCATATTATGAACACTGCATTTGTTAAATGCAATGCTTTATATAGCGTTGGAACACTTGCAGACAAAAGAACGGCTTTAATTTGCTGATATTGTATGAGAACAATGAAATTTAAATGCCGTCTCCAGCGTCAACACTTGGAAGGTATTCCGTGAGCTCCCTGACTTTTAAGAATGAAACGTTGGAGGCAATCCATACAAGGCTTTTATGATTAATATAATGAATATTTTTCCACGACAGGCTTTTATGCGTGTATGCTCATCCCTAACTTCGTTCGTTCTCTTGTTTATTCGTTTACAGAATAATTGTATGGTTCATGTATTCCACCTGCAACGTCATCAGTCAGCAATGCGTAATG
The DNA here is from genome assembly GCA_019155185.1 of Beaufortia kweichowensis. Taxonomy (NCBI): domain Eukaryota; kingdom Metazoa; phylum Chordata; class Actinopteri; order Cypriniformes; family Gastromyzontidae; genus Beaufortia; species Beaufortia kweichowensis. The sequence continues at coordinate 3,110,713 of CM032805.1, read as the reverse complement.
GATTGTATCGACGGTGAGCGTCTTTGTGTTTTAAATGCATGTACTTCATATTATTAGATATGGAATAGGTGTACTTTTCCATATTATGAACTCTGCATTTATTAAATGAAATGTTTCATAAAAGCTGGAACACTTGCAGACAACAGAACGGCTTTAATTTGCTGATATTGTATGAGAACAATGAAATTTAAATGCTGTCTCCAGGGTCAACACGTGGAAGGCATTCCGTGAGCTCCCTGACTTTTAAGACTGAAACGTTGGAGGCAATCCATACAAGGCTTTTATGATTAATATAATGAATATTATTCCACCATACAGGCTTTTTATGCGTGTATGCTCATCCCTAACTTCGTTCGTTCTCTTGTTTATTCGTTTACAGAATAATTGTATGGTTCATGTATTCCACCTGCAACGTCATCAGTCAGCAATGCGCAATGGTTTGTATCGACAGTGAGCGTCTTGGTGTTTTAAATGCACGTACTCCTGTAGTGATCTTCACACGGGGCACCACTTAATAGTAATGCTCTCACACAGGGCACTAGAGGTGTTAGTGAGACTTTACCCCACGTCGGTTTCAAGTGTGTGTGTGTGTGTGTCAGATGACCTCTCCCTCCTTTTAACTCAACACGGGCACCAGCTGAGGAATTCCACCTCAACATTTGTTGGAATTATCCAACATAAATCATAGATAATATGATAAGAAAAATTAGTGGAGGGAGCAAGTCACCTGGGGTATCCGAAGGATTTTGTTATATTCGTGCTAACTTGTAGAGCCTCTGATTACCAACACAAAGAAAGACACAGTTGTACAAATGCAAAAGGGATTTATTCACTAAACATGCAAAGGGAAATAACTACTGGGGAATACATGTAAATGAAATAAAACTATAACTGAATAACGCTTTTAACAAGATGTTTGACAAAGGAAAGGGAAATTGAATTATTGTATGGAGGCAATGACTTGAATAGACACAATGCAATGCTGTTGCTTAATATGGTGGCAGGAGGATATTCTTAGGCTGTCAACTCCCAAAAGATAACCCATATACCCCCTGCTGAGTAGTACACACTAAAACAATAATGCATTTACTAGTGCCAAGGTCTCTGAAAGAGGTTTGGAAGGAAAAGTATATTTACGTTCCACACAGTCCAGATTAGTCCGGTGTGCGAGGGCGTCCTTTACAGGCTTTGTAGGTTGCAGTCCCAAAGCGTGGAATCGCTCTCAGAGAATACCAGTCATTGAGAGGTGAGCTGTGCTGCACCAGAAAGATTGTTAAAGTCCCAGGCGTGTTGGAGTCGTTGCAGTCGAGCTGAGAGGCTGGGAGGGCCGTGAAGGTTGGTAAGGTCCACCGTGCAGATAGTGGCACGGTTTAAGGTTTGCTCGCAAAGCTTAACCTTAGCTGTAATGTTGTTTCTTCCTAGTTCGGTCAAGCTCAGAACAAATGTGGATCCGCTGGTGAGGGACTTTATCTCTTTCTGGTGAGGTGGAGACTGTAATTCGGTGCTCCCGCTCCTTCCAACAAGGTGATTGGTCATTTGGGTGGAGGCTGGCCACGCCATGTGGCTCCACCCTTCCCAGCTGTGTGGAACTTGTTTGCCTAGTGTGAGAGTCCATTTTAGAAAAATGTCCCTGAACCTTTATCTATGCATCTTTCCCTGTCCAAACCACTTTCACAATACTCTTGACCATGTACTGAACGCATTTAATCGTATACATACCAAACATGAAGTAAAAGGCTGGAATAATCATTTGTACCTACATTCAGGGCTACAGGTGGGTTTACATGTTTTATGACATTCCAGTTACATTTTACGCATACAAGACCATTTTGGTATGTTCAGCATTTGTAATGTGCAATTGTAATGTCCATTTTTAACAGTTCTTTCTGTATAAATGTGGAAGGTTTGACTGTCCTTGTTGCAATTATTGTGTGCCACATGGCCAGCACCCTGACGTGCTGTATCTGGAGGATCAAAGGAATTTTATTGCCATCCTCGCCTGGGCCTTAGGATCAAAGTAACGGTGATAAGGGGAATCCTGTGGACCAACGAAAAGGGGTCCTCTCCTTCCCTATCTTAACTCCCCAGGGTATCTGGCAGTCCACCTGTAGTCTCCTTATCTGATGGCACTGGGCATCTGGTTGTGTTAACCTGCCAACGTCCAATCACAAAATGAGCAAACCATCCTCCATTGTAGCAGTTAGAGGGGCCCTGTCATAAACTGGACCCTGGAATGTCCTTTGTTCCGCTGTTCATTACAGATCGAATCTTGGCCACTTTTTTCATGTGTTTCTTTTATTTGTAGCGAGCCCGCTGGGTAATATTTGAAAGGTTTGTGCTGTGTGGGGCTTTAAATTCTGCTTGTTCTCATTCCAACAAGACGAACATGCATGGCTATTCGATGACGACCTTTCAGTCAGTGTTTGTTCTTCTTTCTGCTCACCTGTACACGTGAAGAAATGCTTAAAAGATCAACCAGCGTCCTATCGCTTTAGTTTACTTTTTTATCAGTTGAAGGCGAAAACTGTTGTTTTATCAATGGCCCTGCTCTGTTAATAATAAACACATTTAAGCCCCTGGGCTCCCCTGCTGGATGACGGGAAAATGACGGAAGCAAACTCATGACAGGGTTCAAAAGAGTATATGTGCGAAGATGGAGAACTTGCCGGGACGCAAGTGCATTCGCTGAAGCATGAAGAACATGCAAAGAACAGGCCAAAGGTATTCCCAGGTGGTCTCCCATCCAAGTACTAACCAGGCCCGACCCTGCTTAGCTTCGAGATCAGACGAGATCGGGCACAGCTCAGGGTGGTATGGCCCGTATAAGCGGCGGTGCTGCGAACGTCGGTCCCTATAAAGGGCCTTGACGCTCAGCTGGCTGACTGCATTGATACGTATCTTGGTCACGTTTTTCATGTGTTTCTTTTATTTGTAGCGAGCCCGCGGGTAATATTTGAAAGGCTTGTGCCGTGTGGGGCTTAAATTCTGCTTGTTCTCGTTCCTTCACAAGGCGAACATGCATGGCTATTCGATGACGACCTTTCAGTCAGTGTCTGTTCTTCTTTCTGCTCACCTGAACACGTGAAGAAATGCTGAAAAGGTCAACCAGCGTCTATCGCTTAAGTTTACTTTTTTATCAGTTGAAGGCGTAAAACTGTTGTTTTATCAATGGCCCTGCTCTGTTAATAATAAACACAATTCATCCGTTGGGCTCCCCCTGCTGAACGACGGGAAAATGACGGGAAGCAAACTTATGACAGGTTCAAAAGAATATATGTGCGAAGATGAAGAATGTGTCCGGGACGCAGTGCATTCGCTGAAGCATGAAGAACAGGCAAAAGCTTACTGCACCTGGTATTCCCAGGCGGTCTCCCATCAAAGTACTAACCAGGCCCGACCTTGCTTAGCTTCCGAGATCAGACGAGATCGGGCGCGCTCAGGGTGGTATGGCCGTAAGCTAAAGAAGCTGCGAACGTCGGTCCCTTTAAAGGACGCACGCTCAGCGCTGGCCGACTGCATTGATACGTATCTTGGCCACGTTTTTTCATGTGTTTCTTTTATTTGTAGCGAGCCAGCGGGTAATATTTGAAAGGCTTGTGCCGTGTGGGGCTTAAATTCTGCTTGTTCTCGTTCCTTCAAGACGAACATGCATGGCTATTCGATGACGACCTTTCAGTCAGTGTCTGTTCTTCTTTCTGCTCACCTGAACACGTGAAGAAATGCTGAAAAGGTCAACCAGCGTCTATCGCTTAAGTTCACTTTTTTTTATCAGTTGAAGGCGTAAAACTGTTGTTTTATCAATGGCCCTGCTCTGTTAATAATAAACACAATTCATCCGCTGGGCTCCCCCTGCTGGACGACGGGAAAATGACGGGAAGCAAACTCATGACAGGGTTCAAAAGAATATATGTGCGAAGATGAAGAACGTGCCGGGATGCAGTGCATTCGCTGAAGCATGAAGAACAGGCAAAAGCTTACTGCACCTGGTATTCCCAGGCGGTCTCCCATCCAAGTACTAACCAGGCCCGACCCTGCTTAGCTTCCGAGATCAGACGAGATCGGAGCGCGCTCAGGGTGGTATGGCCGTAAGCTAAAGAAGCTGCGAAACGTCGGTCCCTTTAAAGGGCCTTGCAGCTTCGGCTGGCCGACTGCATTGATAATGTATCTTGGCCATTTTTTTCATGTGTTTCTTTTTTTATTTGTAGCGAGCCAGCGGGTAATATTTGAAAGGCTTGTGCCGTGTGGGGCTTAAATTCTGCTTGTTCTCGTTCCTTCAAGACGAACATGCATGGCTATTCGATGACGACCTTTCAGTCAGTGTCTGTTCTTCTTTCTGCTCACCTGAACACGTGAAGAAATGCTGAAAAGATCAACCAGCGTCTATCGCTTAAGTTTACTTTTTTATCAGTTGAAGGCAAAAACTGTTGTTTTATCAATGGCCCTGCTCTGTTAATAATAAACACAATTCAAGCCCCTGGGCTCCCCTGCTGGACGACGGAAAATGACGGAAGCAAACTCATGACAGGTTCAAAAGAATATATGTGCGAAGATGAAGAACGTGCCCGGGACGCAGTGCATTCGCTGAAGCATGAAGAACAGGCAAAAGCTTACTGCACCTGGTATTCCCAGGCGGTCTCCCATCCAAGTACTAACCAGGCCCGACCCTGCTTAGCTTCCGAGATCAGACGAGATCGGGCACGCTCAGGGTGGTATGGCCGTAAGCGAAGGAAGCTGCGAACGTCGGTCCCTTTAAAGGACGCACGCTCAGCGCTGGCCGACTGCATTGATACGTATCTTGGCCACGTTTTTTCATGTGTTTCTTTTATTTGTAGCGAGCCCGCGGGTAATATTTGAAAGGCTTGTGCCGTGTGGGGCTTAAATTCTGCTTGTTCTCGTTCCTTCAAGACGAACATGCATGGCTATTCGATGACGACCTTTCAGTCAGTGTCTGTTCTTATTTCTGCTCACCTGAACACGTGAAGAAATGCTGAAAAGGTCAACCAGCGTCTATCGCTTAAGTTTACGGTTTTTATTAGTTGAAGGCGTAAAACTGTTGTTTTATCAATGGCCCTGCTCTGTTAATAATAAACACAATTAAGCCCCTGGGCGCCCCCTGCTGGACGACGGGAAAATGACGGGAAGCAAACTCATGACAGGGTTCAAAAGAATATATGTGCGAAGATGAAGAACGTGCCCGGGACGCAGTGCATTCGCTGAAGCATGAAGAACAGGCAAAAGCTTACTGCACCTGGTATTCCCAGGCGGTCTCCCATCCAAGTACTAACCAGGCCCGACCCTGCTTAGCTTCCGAGATCAGACGAGATCGGGCGCGCTCAGGGTGGTATGGCCGTAAGCAAAGGAAACTGCGAACGTCGGTCCCTTTAAAGGGCCTTGCGCTCAGCTGGCCGACTGCATTGATATGTATCTTGGCCACGCGTTTTTTTCATGTTTCTTTTATTTGTAGCGAGCCCGCGGGTAATATTTGAAAGGCTTGTGCTGTGTGGGGCTTAAATTCTGCTTGTTCTCGTTCCTTCAAGACGAACATGCATGGCTATTCGATGACGACCTTTCAGTCAGTGTCTGTTCTTCTTTCTGCTCACCTGAACACGTGAAGAAATGCTGAAAAGGTCAACCAGCGTCTATCGCTTAAGTTTACTTTCTTTATCAGTTGAAGGCTTAAAACTGTTGTTTTATCAATGGCCCTGCTCTGTTAATAATAAACACAATTAAGCCCTGGGCTCCCCTGCTGGACGACGGAAAATGCAAACAAACTCATGACAGGGTTCAAAAGAATATATGTGCGAAGATGAAGAACGTGCCCGGATGCAAGTGCATTGGCTGAAGCATGAAGAAAAGGCAAAAGCTTACTGCACCTGGTATTCCCAGGCGGTCTCCCATTCAAAGTACTAACCAGGCCCGACCCTGCTTAGCTTCCGAGATCAGACGAGATCGGGCGCGGCTCAGGGTGGTATGGCCGTAAACAAAGGGATCGCGAGCGTCGGTCCCTTTAAAGGGCGCTTGCACGCAGCGCTGGCCGACTGCATTGATACGTATATCTTGGCCACGTTTTTCATGTGTTTCTTTTATTTGTAGCGAGCCCGCGGGTAATATTTGAAAGGCTTGTGCCGTGTGGGGCTTAAATTCTGCTTGTTCTCGTTCCAACAAGACGAACATGCATGGCTATTCGATGACGACCTTTCAGTCAGTGTCTGTTCTTATTTCTGCTCACCTGAACACGTGAAGAAATGCTGAAAAGGTCAACCAGCGTCTATTGCTTAAGTTTACTTTTTTTTCCACAAATGAAGGCTTAAAACTGTTGTTTTATCAATGGCCCTGCTCTGTTAATAATAAACACAATTTAGCCCCTGGGCTCCCCCTGCTGGACGACGGGAAAATGACGGGAAGCAAACTCATGACAGGGTTGAAAAGAATATATGTGCGAAGATAAAGAACGTGCCCGGGACGCAGTGCATTCGCTGAAGCATGAAAAAATAGGCAAAGCTTACTGCACCTGGTATTTCCAGGCGGTCTCCCATCCAAGTACTAACCAGGCCCGACCCTGCTTAGCTTCCGAGATCAGACGAGATCAGGCAGGCTCAGGGTGGTATGGCCTAAGCGAAGGAAAGCTGCGAACGTCGGTCCCTTTAAAGGGCGCCGCGCTCAGCGCTGGCCGACTGCATTGATAGTGTATCTTGGTCCACGTTTTTTCATGTGTTTCTTTTATTTGAAGCGATCCACCTGCGGTAATATTTGAAAGGCTTGTGCTGTGTGGGGCTTAAATTCTGCTTGTTCTCGTTCCTTCAAGATGAACATGCATGGCTATTCAATGACGACCTTTCAGTCAGTGTCTGTTCTTTCTTTCTGCTCACCTGAACACGTGAAGAAATGCTGAAAAGGTCAACCAGCGTCTATCGCTTAAGTTTACGGTTTTATCAGTTGAAGGCGTAAAACTGTTGTTTTATCAATGGCCCTGCTCTGTTAATAATAAACACAATTAAGCCCCTGGCGCTCCCCTGCTGGACGACGGGAAAATGACAAAAACTCATGACAGGGTTCAAAAATAATATATGCGAAGATGAAGAACGTGCCCGGGACGCAGTGCATTCGCTGAAGCATGAAGAAAAGGCAAAGCTTACTGCACCTGGTATTCCCAATTGGTCTCCCATCGAAGAGTACTAACCAGGCCCGACCCTGCTTAGCTTCCGAGATCAGACGAGATCGGGAGCTCAGGGTGGTATGGCCCTGCAAGCAAAGGAATGGTTTTGTATCGACGATGAGCGTCGGTCCCTTTAAAGGACGCACGCTCAATAGCGTACTGGCCGACTGCATTGATAGGCATCTTGGCCACGTTTTTTATGTGTTTCTTTTATTTGTAGCGAGCCAGCGGGTAATATTTGAAAGGCTTGTGTGCGTGTGGGGCTTAAATTCTGCTTGTTCTCGTTCCTTCAAGGCGAACATGCATGGCTATTCGATGACGACCTTTCAGTCAGTGTCTGTTCTTATTTCTGCTCACCTGAACACGTGAAGAAATGCTGAAAAGGTCAACCAGCGTCTATCGCTTAAGTTTACTTTTTATCAGTTGAAGGCTTAAACTGTTGTTTTATCAATGGTCCTGCTCTGTTAATAATAAACACAATTAAGCCCCTGGGCTCCCCTGCTGGACGACGGGAAAATGAGCGGAAGGTTCAAACTATATATGCAAAGATGGGCTTCAAAAGAATATATGTGGCTTCGCGTGATGGACTTTCGTTCGTGCTCTTGTTTATTCGTTTACAGAATGCATTGTAAGGTTGAATGTATTCCACCTGCAACGTCAAAAGTCAGCAATGCTGCACCTGGTTTGTCCCAGGCGGTGATTGTTGCGTCTTGGTGTACTTAAATGCCCGACCCTGCTTATTATTCCGAGATATGGAATAGGTGTACTTTTCCATATTGGTGAACAATGCATTTAAATGGCGTCAACACGTGCAACGTTTATCCCTTTTGGAACACTTTTGCAGACAACAGCGCGGCATTAATGATTGCATTGATATTGTATCTTGGCCATGAATTTGTATGTGTTTCTTTTATTTGTAGCGTCCAGCCCGCATTTTGAAAGGCACTCCGTGTGCTGTGTGGGGCTTAAATTCTGCTTGTTCTTCCTTCAATTTTACTTGCAGACAACAGAACGGCTTTGGTACGAACATGAATGACGACATTGCAGGCTATTCATGACTTCTTTCTTTCACCTGTGATTGTGCTGAAATGGAATATTTCTGCAGAACAGGCATTTATGCGTGCTGTTTTATCAAGGCTCATCCAGCTTCTGATATTGCTCAATGAAATTTATTGCCGTTTACAGAATAATTGTATCCTGACTTTTATGAAGAAACGTTGGAGGCAATCCATACAAGGCTTTTATGATTAATATAATGAATATTATGAAATGCAGGCATTTATGCGTGTGTGCCCTAACTTCTGGTTTATTCGTTTACAGAATAATTGTATGGTTCATATATTCCACCTTCAAGTCAGCAATGCGCAATGGTTTGTATCGACGGTGAGCGTCTTGGTGTTTTAACTCAATATTCCATATTATTAGATATGGAATAGGTGTACTTTTCCATATTATGAACTCTGCATTTATTAAATGAAATGTTTCATAAAGCGCTGGAACACTTGCAGACAACAGAACGGCTTTAATTTGCTGATATTGTATGAGAACAATGAAATTTAAATGCCGTCTCCAGCGTCAACACGTGGAAGGCACTCCGTGAGCTCCCTGACTTTTAAGAATGAAACGTTGGAGGCAATCCATACAAGGCTTTTATGATTAATATAATGAATATTATTCCACGACAGGCTTTATGCGTGTGTGCTCATCCCTAACTGGCGTTTCTCTTGTTTTTCGTTTACAGAATAATTGTATCGTTCATGTATTCCACCTGGCGTCATCAGTCAGCAATGCGCAATGGTTTGTATCGACGGTGAGCGTCTTGGTGTTTTAAATTCATGTACTTATTATTCGATATGGAATAGGTGTACCTTTTCCATATTATGAACTCTGCATTTAAAATGCAATGTTTCATAAAGCGCTGGAACACTTGCAGACCTGGCTTTTAGTTTGCTGATATTGAATGAGAACAATGAAATTTAAATGCCGTCTCCAGCGTCAACACGTGGAAGAAATGTGAGCTCCCTGACTTTTAAGAATGAAACGTCAATCCATACAAGGCTTTTATGATTAATATAATGAATATTATTACGACAGGCATTTTATGCGTGTTTGTCATCCCCTAACTTCGTTTTTCTCTTGTTTATTCGTTTACAGAATAATTGTATCGTTCATGTATTCCACCTGCAACGTCATCAGTCAGCAATGCGCAATGGTTTGTATCGAAGGTGAGCGTCTTGGTGTTTTAAATGCATGTACTCCATATTATTAGATATGGAATAGGTGTAATTTTCCATATTATGAACCTGCATTTGCATTAAATGAAATGTTTCATAAAGCGCTGGAACACTTGCAGACAACAGAACGGCTTTAATTTGCTGATATTGTATGAGAACAATGAAATTTAAATGCCGTCTCCAGCGTCAACACGTGGAAGGCATTCCGTGAGCTCCCTGACTTTTAAGAATGAAACGTTGGAGGCAATCCATACAAGGCTTTTATGATTAATATAATGAATATTATTCCACGACAGGCTTTTATGCGTGTGTTCATCCCTAACTTCGTTCGTTCTCTTGTTTATTCGTTTACAGAATAATTGTATGGTTCATGTATTCCACCTGCAACGTCATCAGTCAGCAATGCGCAATGGTTTGTATCGACGGTGAGCGTCTTGGTGTTTTAAATGCATGTACTTATTATTCGATATGGAATAGGTGTACTTTTCCATATTATGAACACTGCATTTATTAAATGAAATGTTTTATAAATAGCGCTGGAACACTTGCAGACAACAGAACGGCTTTAATTTGCTGATATTGTATGAGAACAATGAAATTTAAATGCCGTCTCCAGCGTCAACACGTGGAAGGCACTCCGTGAGCTCCCTGACTTTTAAGAATGAAACGTTGGAGGCAATCCATGAAAGGCTTTTATGATTAATATAATGAATATTATTCCACGACAGGCTTTTATGCGTGTTTGTTCATCCCTAACTTCGTTCGTTCTCTTGTTTATTCGTTTACAGAATAATTGTATGGTTCATGTATTCCACCTGCAACGTCATCAGTCAGCAATGCGCAATGGTTTGTATCGACGGTGAGCGTCTTGGTGTTTTAAATGCATGTACTCCATATTATTAGATATGGAATAGGTGTATTTTTCCATATTATGAACACTGCATTTATTAAATGCAATGCTTCATATAGCTGGAACACTTGCAGACAACAGAACGGCTTTAATTTGCTGATATTGTATGAGAACAATGAAATTTAAATGCCGTCTCCAGCGTCAACACGTGGAAGGCACTCCGTGAGCTCCTGACTTTTAAGAATGAAACGTTGGAGGCAATCCATACAAGGCTTTTATGATTAATATAATGAATATTATTCCACGACAGGCTTTTATGCGTGTGTGTTCATCCCTAACTTCGTTCGTGCTCTTGTTTATTCGTTTACAGAATAATTGTATCATTCATGTATTCCACCTGCAACGTCATCAGTCAGCAATGCGCAATGGTTTGTATCGACGGTGAGCGTCTTGGTGTTTTAAATGCATGTACTCCATATTATTCGATATGGAATAGGTGTAATTTTCCATATTATGAACTCTGCATTTATTAAATGAAATGTTTCATATATCGCTGGAACACTTGCAGACAACAGAACGGCTTTAATTTGCTGATATTGTATGAGAACAATGAAATTTAAATGCCGTCTCCAGCGTCAACACGTGGAAGGCACTCCGTGAGCTCCCTGACTTTTAAGGCTGAAACGTTGGAGGCAATCCATACAAGGCTTTTATGATTAATATAATGAATATTATTCCACGACAGGCTTTTATGCGTGTGTGTTCATCCCTAACTTCGTTCGTGCTCTTGTTTATTCGTTTACAGAATAATTGTATCATTCATGTATTCCACCTGCAACGTCATCAGTCAGCAATGCGCAATGGTTTGTATCGACGGTGAGCGTCTTGGTGTTTTAAATGCATGTACTCCATATTATTCGATATGGAATAGGTGTAATTTTCCATATTATAAACTCTGCATTTATTAAATGAATGTTTCATAAAGCGCTGGAACACTTGCAGACAACAGAACGGCTTTAATTTGCTGATATTGTATGAGAACAATGAAATTTAAATGCCGTCTCCAGCGTCAACACGTGGAAGGCACTCCGTGAGCTCCTGACTTTTAAGAATGAAACGTTGGAGGCAATCCATACAAGGCTTTTGATTAATATAATGAATATTATTGCACGACAGGCTTTTATGCGTGTGTGTTCATCCCTAACTTCGTTCGTGCTCTTGTTTATTCGTTTACAGAATAATTGTATCGTTCATGTATTCCACCTGCAACTTCATCAGTCAGCAATGCGCAATGGTTTGTATCGACGGTGAGCGTCTTGGTGTTTTAAATGCATGTACACCATATTATTAGATATGGAATAGGTGTACTTTTCCATATTATAAACTCTGCATTTATTAAATGAAATGTTTCATATATCGCTGGAACACTTGCAGACAACAGAACGGCTTTAATTTTCTGATATTGTATGAGAACAATGAAATTTAAATGCCGTCTCCAGCGTCAACACGTGGAAGGCACTCCGTGAGCTCCCTGACTTTTAAGAATGAAACGTTGGAGGCAATCCATACAAGGCTTTTATGATTAATATAATGAATATTATTCCACGACAGGCTTTTATGCGTGTGTGTTCATCCCTAACTTCGTTCGTTCTCTTGTTTATTCGTTTACAGAATAATTGTATGGTTCATGTATTCCACCTGCAACGTCATCAGTCACCAATGCGCAATGGTTTGTATCGACGGTGAGCGTCTTGGTGTTTTAAATGCACGTACACCATAATATTAGATATGGAATAGGTGTACTTTTCCATATTATGAACATTGCATTTGTTAAATGCAATGCTTTATATAGCACTGGAACACTTGCAGACAACAGAACGCCTTTAAGTTGCTGATATTGCATGAGAACAATGAAATTTAAATGCCGTCTCCAGCGTCAACACGTGGAAGGCACTCCGTGAGCTCCCTGACTTTTAAGACTGAAACGTTGGAGGCAATCCATACAAGGCTTTTATGATTAATATAAGGATTATTATTTTACCACAGTCGTTTATGCGTGTGTGTTCATCCCTAACTTCGTTTGTTCTCTTGTTTATTCGTTTACAGAATAATTGTATCGTTCATGTATTGTTGGACTTGGCACTTAATCCTTCAAGTCCGCGTGCTCGTTTATTCAGGAAGGAGGACTCAAAAATATCTTTAAAAGGATTTATTTTAACAATCAAAAGTATATTGAAGAATATCACACTTGAAGAAAATATGCAGAGCTCTGGGTTCAATCTGTCCCTATCATTTACACAATCAAAGGAGTTCCCCCATCGAGCAATACGACAGAAAGAACCCAGTCTATCCCTCAAAACCCAATTTTTATGGTCTCCTCTCCCCAAGGTTAGCAGGTGGCACCTCTCCACCCTTCCGGTAGGCATCTTCTCATATTTGGTCATTGTTATCTTCTGCTTAGTCTGATTAGTCTGCAAAGATAGATCTTGGTCTGCACACATTCAGGGTTAACACATACTTGGAGTGCTTAGGGCACTTCGACCTAAGATAGCTCATTTCATATATGGTTATACCGGTCCTTCTCTTTCCTTGGTAAATTTCCACTGGCAAGCATTTCATACAAGCACACAAGACTATGAATATATATATACGAGTGAATAGTGATTAATATTGTTTTACTGATTAATGTTATTATAATGATTAATATCAACACCACAATATATGAGAGTAAATAATGGCTATTAAAGACACCAGAATATATCAGAGTAGATAATGATTATTGTTGAACTCTGTAAAGAAAAGTTAAAACATTTATGAATACAAAATCCCTTTAATCCCCCTTTCGATCTCCTGAAACAGGAGATCGACTAAACTTCGTCCTCCATGTCCTCGTCCTCATCACTGTCACCTCCACCAAGTCCCAACAGTGGCATTTGATAGCAAGTGAGCTGTTTTCCCCCCCACAGCGGCAACTATCAACCTGTTACAAACAGATCTAATACAAGATATACAACAGCATCCACATGTCATCAATATTCCCATGAAAGTATCAATAGACATTATTACAGACATTACTAGAGCTTTCCATTTACCAAAATTATTAACCATCCATTCGTCCAGTGGATTTCTTACCCCAGAATGTTCCTCCATTGTTTTAGATATCACAACCTCTGTAAAAACTATTTCGTCCCCCACAATTAATTACACTACATAGATCAAACGTGAATGACAAATTCGACCCTTTTTCATAGTTCAATTCAATACCCCCATCTCTTTGAAGACACTGATCTTTTGGTTTTCTCTTTTACTGCCCTTTTTGCTCTTAAGTGCTCTGTCACCTTGTTCTTGTTGCTCTTGTTTTGTTCATGCTGCTCTATGCCCAATATTATTCCCACTATTATCAATAATATTACTCCTAACACTCCCAACAATTTCCAGTTTTCCCAAAGCTTCATTTTTTATAGTATGGTTTTTGTTATTTTATATTGTTTTTGGGTTCAAAAGTAAGCTAAACAAAACCCTAAGTATAATGGCTAAAATCAAAATAATCAAAAGATACACCTCTTAGTAAATATATAAAACCTTAAAATTTTAAAAGTATACAACTAAAATCACACTCAAAATCTTAAATCATTAAAAGAAACTTTTGTAAGACAATTTGTTAAATGTAAAACCCCTGTACCTGTAAAGCAAAATAGTAAAAACACAACAAAAAACAGTAAGAATGTTATCATTGACTCATTCACCCATCAGTTCAATATCTCTCGATGATGTCTCGTCTGTCCTTCTCCTGTGAACAGATTATCATTTATGGCACTTCATATACAGTTATAACAGTTATTGTTATTCCGGAGCCCCGAAATTATCTTAGCAGTATCTCTTCCACTTCTCCCCAGTTCAGCTTGTCTCTGCCACAACCATTTTTGGGATAGAGATTATCTCGATACCTTTTTCTTCACAACTCTTTCTCATACATTGAATACTCTTTGTAAAATTGTCATATGTTGGCAGATCTGTAGCACACTCTTTGTGATCAAATGAAATTCTCTTGTCTCTCCCACTCTTATCTCACCAAGTTTACTGGCTGGTGAATCCATGGACATACAGCAAGTCCAGTGGTACCACCTGGATCCTTCTGTTTCCTGTACATAACCTGTTTTCAAGAAATCTTAGACAAAAGCAGTAAGTTTACCATATTATGATCTATACATCATTGGTGTGGTCTCATTCATATTCAACGCTGCGCTTGAGCCAGGGAATTTTCTCCCTGTGAGAAGTTTAAAAGGGATTTAACCGGTTGTTCTACTCAGCACCGATCGTATCAACAATAAAGCAATCATTAACACTTTTACCCAATTAATTTTGGTCTGTGACCAGATTTTAGCCAATTTTGTTTTGATGTGGTGATTCATTCGCTCAACTTTGCCCTTTGACTGTAGGTGATATACTTTATCAAATCAGTGTTTCAAACCAAGTGTTTGTTCAACTTGCCTCAGGTGCTCATTTTTTTTTTTTTTTATTCGTACCATTCTCTCTGTTCATCATTCACTGCCCCAACTTCATAAGCTGAATCACTGTAAATGTTTACCCATTTGTCTCTACTCCACTTCAAAGCTTCTATTACTGCCTTCACTTCCGCCCTTTGTGCTGATTGCTTCCCTGTCATGGTTTTTGTTACTATAATGTCAAACTGGTTTCCTACTTTCCTTACTACAGCATACCCTGCCTGCAAATCACCATTCTCATCCCTGAAACAACATCCATCATTAAACAAATCTTCAGCTTCTCCTTCCAATCTGGTGGTCATTAGGTCTGGCCTAACTTTTTACTCAGCATTTACTGTAAATTCACACTCGTGTGGTTCCCCTTGTGTCATGTAATCAGCCATGTTGATCCCCTCATGTGTAAAAGTTAAATTTGGCCACGTCAGAATCTTTAGAATTCTATCTCGTTTTTTAAGGATGACATGGTAAATGATGTTAAATTAACGTATGCCGTTATAGTCTGTGATGTTTAAATGGTCAGATGATGCCCCATAACCAAGTGTGCTGTTTTCTTATACTTCTTCTGGAACAACACTCTGTTAACAGTTATCTCACTCTCTCTGGTGACAGTATGACCCCTCTGGTACCCTCGTGTACCTATACTGTTGGCCCTTGAATGTCAATGAAAATATATCCCTTAAATGGTGTGCTAATGGTAGGTGGAAGAATTCATTTGCTAAATCAATACATATAAATCATGTTGTGGTGTCAGGTTGGTCAGAGCTGTGTAAAGGTTGGATACAGGTAATTTGTTGATTATCACAATCACATTAAAACTTTTTTTTTTTACTACAGGCAGAATGTGGTGTTGCATTTGGGAATAAATGTGATGGTTCTATTACTCCTGCTGTCAGCAGGCTCTTAATTATGTCTACATTCCCCTCATCAGTTTTTGTTTTGTGTGGATACTGAGGTTGCTATATTGGCTCATATGTGACAAGGTCAAAAGTGATCTCTGGACTGGAGGAGCAAAGCCAACATCTTTAGTTCCTAGTTACCACAATGTGTTAATCATTTGTTCAGTTAATTCATGATCAGTTTTCTCCCTACCGTGCCATCTAGTTATCCATCTATGTCTTAATGTAACTGTGTTGCTGGTGTGTTTATCAATTTTGTAAGCCTGCTCTTTCACTGAATGTTTAACCCCTTCTATCTGTGTTTCATCCCAATCTCTCATCTCCTGTAACTTCTTTGTCATGGGCCCTAAATCTTTGGCTTGGTCTCTGTGATGTACTGCTACAGTGATGTGTGGCCTAGCCTCCCCTTCATCATGTACCATTCTTCCTGTTTTTCAGTTAGTTCTACAGCCCCACTATTCCCTCTAATTCTACAATAATCCCAGAACATTTAATTTCCCATTATGTTCCCTCTAATTCTTCCAAAACTTTGTTGATACCATTCTGTCTAATTCCTATCATATAATAATGTGACATGTGGGAGATTGTATGGAGGCACTTACGGAACCCCAGTCGGCACTCAGAGCTTCCAAATGGAGTACAACAATAACAGTCCCTAGTCAAATAGTCAAAGTGGAAAAAGTGGCCCCAGTGTCCACTAAAAGTTCAGACGGTCTTGGTTGACCTCAATGCTCAGCATCGGCTCCGCCATGACCCTGCTGTGGTCTCTCTGTGGCTCTCTTTTTGCAGTTGGTTGAGGAGCAAGCGCTGCATGGGGTGCTGTGTATCCCCCTCGCTCCCTTTTGAGATGCTCTTCCTCGATTATAGCCCCCTCTCCCTCTAGGAGCCGGGTCAGATGTGTGCTGCTTTGGACATTCTTTAGCAAAGTGACCTAGCTGGCCACAGACGAAGCAGTTTCTGCCCTGCCATCCTCCTCTTCCGCCCCTCATGCCCCCACGGCTCCCCATGCCTTCCATACCATACCCCACATCTTGCCTGCCATATGACCATGGTTTGTGCTCTAAATGTTGGACCTATTGGTCTATTATGTGCCCTATTCTCCTCAGATTGTGGTGTGTCTATATCTGGGTGTTGCAATAGCTACTAATTCTTATCTTTTTTTTTTTTCTCATTTATCTTTTTTCTAGCTTCCCCTAACTGCAGTTTTAATAGTTGTACTTTTAGGTCCTCCAGCTCACAGTCTTTTCCCCTGTCCTTTTCTTGTGCTCTAGTCATGTGGTGCATCAAATTTCTTTCCCATGTTTGTGTGGTACTGCCTGGTATATCTGGATTTTCTTTTGGACTACTCTTTACACACTCCTCCGTCCCTTCCATTACTGCAGCTCTGAACATTTCTTCATGTACCCTATCTGAATGTGGGTGTACCCCTTTGTGCCTCCCATTCTTCTTTACATTTCATTAAATACATTAAATATGCTGCTGGCGTCTCCCCCTCTTTGGGGATGAACTTAATGTTGTGAATGGCCCCTAGTGGTGCTGGAAAGTGTTTTCTGATGGCATTTGCCCAGTCTGGTGGCTATTGTCCCATAAGCGGTTTCCTACTGGCTTGTGTTTGTGTTAGCATCGTGTTGTATTTCTGCTAGTTGCCCTGCTTATGCTACTTGATCCAACAAAGCTCTCATCAAAGCTCTCTCTATTGCTAATCTATGTCCTTGAGTCACAGTTAAAACTTCTACACTAGTTACTAGAAATGCCTCTCATCCGTCTGTCTGCTTGCTACAGTTCTACAGTCAAAAAAAAACCTCAACATCTTTATCTTGTAATTGTTCCATTTCTAGCTGTCCTCTTTCAACATTAAACAATTCAGCCTGCAAGCTGCTGCGCTGCTGTGCTCCCCCTCCCCTCTCGTATGGAGGTGGGCAGAAGGCTCAACTCTAAACCACTCCTTCTTTCTTACAGGCGTTGCCTCCTCCGCCTTCTCTCGCTGCTTCCGCTCTCTGACTCGCTCAAGTCAAAGCAATTGTATTCCACAATCTAAACTTTATACTTGAATTCTTCACTCTTTTTTTTTTTAATCACACTTTTTGTTTCTCCAATTACTCTCAACTCCTCTTTTCTCAGCCTCGCTTAGTTTCCCTGTCCATTTTTTCTCAAATTTGTCTCTTATGAATGATATCCAACAACCCTGAAACATCATACATCGACTCTAGTTGTTTTCTCAGTTTCTCTCTTTTCTTGGGCTCAGTGCCACTCAACACTTGAGCTACAGCTGCCTCCCACTGTAGTTTTAATTCTTTTGGACCACATGTCCCATACTCCTCACACTCTCTATCAAATTTTATGTTATTTGTCTTATTTATCAATTACTACTGTTATGTATTATTATTATTATTATTAATATTTAAATCAATACCTTCACCTGGGTGACAAAGTTATAATCTGGCTTTCACAAAACTTTTCAGTCCCGATCGCCACTAATATCATCTCCTTTTATTTGACAGCACTCAATCTGACTCCCTCTTCCTCACAAAATGATTTTACTGTCTTACAATATACTTTTAATCCTAAACCCTCTCTTTGTTTTTAATTATACTAGTATTTCCTCTTTTACCCACAGTTTTATCACTGTCTACAATTTTTCCTTTTTTCTGTGTTGTACACTGTTACAAAATTACACTTTATTATTTATTCGTGACTACCCTTCTATTTTAAACCCCTATTAAAATCACCCCTTCAATTCAAATACAGCCCTGTTCATGAAACAACAAATCACTTAACTACTTTAAACACAACATTGCACATAAAAACAAAATGAGAATTTTCTCCTCAACTTCACTTCAGCAAATATATGCTGTCATTCAATCATTCAACACACAGTTGTAAATTTTATCAACATGTTCAGTTATTTTCTTTTCCTCTTTACCACTCTCTTATTGTCATATAAAATTTGCCTCCTTTTGATACTTTTATTTCTACTTATTTCAATCTTATGTTTTACCACACAATTTGACTCACTTTGTTCCATATCAGTACACTATTACAACCAAATGAAATGAAATACTTGCTTTTGTTCTTTACTAGATTTTCTATATTTTTTATATTTAATTCCCAATACTATTCAACAACGAACACAAATGCATTCTTCATATGTTCATAGATCTGATTTACTGTTCAACAATGTCTCTCCATTATCTTTTCTCCTTACAGTACACACTCTGTATTCTCTTTATCTGACTCCAAAGAAAAATACACAGCTCTCCTATCCTCCATGTTCACACAGCAAAGCAATTTTTACAGCAAAACGCACAATTAAACTGAAGCATAGTAATTCACAATAACACTGCAACAGCATAAAAACAGATCTTTTTATACATGTATTAATTACTTAATGTTCATCAAATTTTACACAATATACACTTGCAAGGATTTTCATATGCACTTCTATCAAATTCTCATAACCATCTGTATTCATTCTTAATCATCTGTATCTCTCTATACAGGTATTCTTCATCATCTGTATTCTTAATCATCATCCGGTATCTCACTCTCACAATCTTAGGTCTCTTGTGTGACTCTTAACTCTTCAAAATCATCCGTCTCTTTATACAGGTATCTCAACAACTATTATTAGTCTTCTGCATACAATAATCGCAGAGCTATTCTTAGTCTTCTGCATTCACTAATTGCAGGTTTTTCTTCTGGGAATAAAGCCAAGTTCCCAGGGCCTTCCACCCAGGAATTTCGATCTCACTTTCTCTCAGCAATACGGGGTCCCAACCCTCAGGCTCTAGTTCATCACGACTCAGTCGTGGTATCCTTTAAATTATCTAGCTGCTTAAAAACCAATTATTTTTCTCTCATGACTAGCTCATAGAGATATCTTTGTTACCATTTTGCCTACCGTTTATTCGTCACACTCAACCTTTTTCCTACCAGTTTCAACAACAACTCCACGACTAATTAGGTGGGAATACAGTATCCTCTTAATATTTTACGGTCTCTATTTACAAAGATATTTTCTTCAACTGTTTATACAATTTTGCTATACAACTTACGTTCTCTTTTCTGACATCAATAATTTGGTTATAGCCAATCGCAGAAATTTGATTATAACAGGTATTCTGCGCTTACCTTTTATTTTGTGAGGGCCCTCTTGATGTCAGAAAGAGTTTGTCCATTGTCCAGTCTCCTCCTTTTTCCCAAATCACGTCGGGTCACCAAATTGTTGGACTTGGCATTTAATCCTTCAAGTCCAGCGTGTTCGTTTATTCAGGAAGGAGGACTCAAAAATATCTTTAAAAGGATTTATTTTAACAATCAAAAGTATATTGAAGAATATCACACTTGAAGAAAATATGCAGAGCTCTGGGTTCAATCTGTCCCTATCATTTACACAATCAAAGGAGTTCCCCATCGAGCAATACGACAGAAAGAACCCGTCTATCCCTCAAAACCCAATTTTATGGTTTCCTCTCCCCAAGGTTAGCAGGTGGCACCTCTCCACCCTTCCGTAGGCATCTTCTCATATTTGGTCATTGTTATCTTCTGCTTAGTCTGCTTAGTCTGCAAAGATAGATCTTGGTCTGCACAAATTCAGGGTTAAGACTTATACTTGGAGTGCTTAGGGCACTTCGACCTAAGATAGCTCATTTCATATATGGTTATACCGGTCCTTCTCTCTCCTTGGTAAATTTCCACTGGCAAGCATTTCATACAAGCACACAAGACTATGAATATATAAGAGCGAATAGTGATTAATATTGTTTTAATGATTAATGTTATTATAATGATTAATATAAACACCAGAATATATGAGAGTAAATAATGGTTATTAAAGACACAAGAATATATCAGAGTAGATAATGATTAATGTTGAACTCTGTAAAAGAAAGTTAAAACATTTATGAATACAAAATCCCTTTAGTGTAGAAATGTTTTTACATTTTCAAAAACAGTGCTATTCAAAAGTGCAACAGTTCAATTCAGATCAAAGTGGCCAAAATAACTTTTCAAAGTTAAATAGGCAAAATCATAGCAGAAGGCATATATATAGGCTACTTTATTGTTCTACACACACCCTGGCTACATATCACTTGCTATGTGTGATATTCATGTGTATATAAAGTGCTTAACCAATGTATTATAGCACTTTCGTCATAATAAAAAGAAAACACAAACAGTAATCGGTCAAAACTTGTCTAAAACAAAAATTTTATTGTTGTGTTCATTGGGCAAATAGCAAATTAAAACAACGAAATAGTCTGTATTCGCATTTTGTTATAGCCAGATTTTAGCTGGCACATTCAGCTTCCCTCAGAAGTCAGGAATTAAGGACTGCAAGTACAGCTACCAGTCAAAGGCTTTCATACAATTGATAGAAGTGTTTCTCATGATCTTCAAAATCTTTTTATCTGAAGGTGTACATTTCAATGTTTGAACTGAATGTCATAGACAAAATGTAATTCTGCCAACATATTCTTTTTCTTTTGCATTTGAAAACTAAAATCGTATTTTCAAAAACAAACAAAAAAAAACATTTGAAATGGATTACTAGGACCAAATAATGAATAAAAGCCACCAATAAGACTCCAGCAAAGATGGAAATTCCTTCAGTGCTGTTTAAAAAGCTTCCTCAAGAAACTGGATGATAAGAGAGTAAGACTGTACAAATTCCTGTCAAAGGGTGCCTACTTTTGAGGATGCTGAAATAAAACATGGTGTTTATTTGTTTTGGATGTTGGACCTTAACATAATTCCCGCAGTTTTAATTGTGTTATTTCATGGTTTTGAGGAGTTTGCTACTGATATTCTAAAATGTGTGTGAGGGGGGGACTAAACAACAGTGAGTAAGTGTTTGTAAACCTTTGCTTGGTAGTGTAAATAACTGTAACTGGGCATGTGAATAAAAAACAATAATGTCCTTTACTATTTCTTATTTTGCCTGTCGTGTTAAAACAGCACCATTTAACAATGTGTGCTATTTAACAATTAAATAGCACACACACACACACATACTGGTGGATTAACCATTACCATAGAAACATGATTTTAGAATGTATTCGGGCGTGGCTCAATTGTCATAAACTTGCTCAGTACTGTATCTATGGTGATATACGTCACACACCCGCATATATATATTTTCCCAGTTTCTCCTATTCTGTTTTATACTTCTATAAACATTTTTCCGTTTTGTTTACAAAGGCCGTCTGCTACTAACATTCGCCGACGTAAAGTTAAAGGTCTCCCTGCAGAGTGCCTCCCAAGTGCGCCTGGATGGTCCGGGTAAGGTAGCGACAACCAATGACAGAGAGCTGTCGCTCTCACGTGAGCGGACTTGTTCGGGCTTTACAGATTCGGTCTTTAATGTAGTTACTGTACATACAGCTACCTTGCACGCACATTACCAACTGCACATTGATATGCGTATTTGCCTGATACTGGGATAAACTGCTTTGGCGTTGAACGCGGCATTCACAAACACGCTAGGCCTAATTTCTAGCTGCCAGGTAAGCAAACTTGACAATGTCCCGAGCGACGAAAAAACAACAAAGCGTCCAAAATGATCGTAATAAGATTATGTGACAATGAGTGACGCGTAAGTCTTCTTTCTTTTATTTCTCAAGCACACACGGTTTCGCGATTGTAAATAGTAAACCTGGTTCTCGGGTGGACTAATTAGCGGTTGTGTAAACACGGTTTAACTGGAAATGCATTCTTTTCTATTTCCTTTATATATAGAGATATCTTTTATCATATTCGGCTTTTGTGACGCTATGCTTCGTGTGTCAAAGTCGGTTTCAGTGTTGCGATTATTTTCAATGGATAGTAAAGTCTGGTTCGCTCGAATGATTGGACTGATTAGCGGTTTGTGCCTAAACTTTATAACGGTTTAACTGGAAATGCATTTCTTTTCTATTTCCTTTATATATATAAGTTTTATCCGGTGGCATTCATCATTCACGCCTTGTCAGATGCCGTAAACCGTCATGGAATGTGATCAGAGCAGACACAGCAAGACCTGCATCGCCGCGAGGACAGTACTGGCTTACATTTGGAAAGTTGCTAAGGTTTGTCCAAAAGTCGCTAGATTTGTCGCTTTGGCTTTTAAAAAAAAAGTCGCTAAAGGGGTCTGAAAAAGTCGCTAAATCTAGCGACAAAGTCGCTAAGTTGGCAACACTGCGTGGCGCTAAGGAGAGACATTCCACCACGTCATTAATACGTCACACGCGTGTATGCAATGTAAGAGACAAACAAAGAACCTTAAACCTACTTTAGTTATACCGTGATTCATTTTCGTGTTAGATTGCATGTTTTATTTAGATTCCTATTGTTATATGACCTCCTATTGTTATTCTTAACTGTACATGTATTTTATTCTGTTTGTTGCTTGTTATGTTTTGTATTACTTCTATGGCTTTTACACGGTCTAAATATAATTTCACTGCGAGTTGTATCACGTGTATCACAACTTTGTATGTGAAGAATACTACTTGGCCTGCATGTCCAGACAAGTGTGCTGCTTGCAATCTTTTATTTTGCTTTGGTTTCTATACTGTGTGATGAAACGATACCTATGGCTTTCAAAATGTTGTGTTTTTGTTACGCATGGGCATTGTGGTTTTAGTGGTCAGTAATAATTACTTTTACTATTATTCATGTGATACATTTGTTATCAATAGGTGTCTTTGTGTTATCGGCATGAGTTATGCCCATCAGTTCTACGTGTAGTCTACTGCTATGGTGCTTTGCACAATACATGCTAACAATTCTTTACGATTATCTTTCAGGAATTTGAATCTACATGGCTTTTACAAAACAGCGCGTGGTAAAAGACAAGGACGCGTCCTCTCGTGGAATAAAGAGACGTTCCTTCTGCAAAGGAGCATGTCAGGCCAGTTGGCGTGCACCTCGGTCCCGGCTGAAGATGCTGAGGACACTTGAGGACCTGCCTAGGTGGTTTGAAACCAAGGCCCTGGCAGACCTCAATAAGAAATATACACTAGGGAGCTTCTGGATGCTGGATCGTTCATGGAGCCTAGGTTCAAAGCGCAGTACATCAGCGCAGGCGACATCCCCGTGGCTAGGACCCGACTAAAGATGGTAATTCTGGAATCCGTGAGACGTACTCTAGTAATAATGATGCGCTTGATCGTTATGCTTCCACAAACACATGTTTCTATGTAATTTAACTGCACAATTAATGTGAGATTTTTTTCCCCATCTGCCAGGAGAAGAGATCTCATTATAGTGAAAGCGTTTAGAAGATCGCGGCCCTCAGGGGAAAAGGCAGACAGTTCTCCTAATTGGCCTCTTCCGCTTTGCCTGATCAGCCTGAAGATGTCGCGGAGGCCGAGTTCGAGCCCCGTCACCGACGGAGAGGACGTTCCCTCGGCCCGGCGCAAAGTGCGTGAGGTCGCATTTCCACGTCTGCGTACAAAGGAGCCCGCAAGTGTCTTTGTGTAGCGGCCACAAGAGCGCTCGCCCCCGCCGAGCGTCTGTTCACCCGCGGAGGGAATACAGTGACTTGAACTGGCTCGTCCTCAGAGCCGGCAAAAGCGGACACGCTGGTTTTCCCGGCCAAACACCCGCGAGCTACCAAACGGCGTAAGGCAGGATGGCCGTGGCCACTCTCACCGGGGGCTTCTGCCGGCATGCCGATTATTAAGATGCATATTGCTGTTAATGCTCAGACAGCGTTTCTTTTAAGGTTACCTTAAAAGTACAGTTCACATGTTTATTTTGCCTTTGGCTTTTTTGATTTACTCAAATCTATTCAGAGAGGTACAGGCAGACGTTTGTTCTCCTTGATTTTTTTTGCACCGTGTGTGTTTATTTAGCTTCTGACTGAAGATCATTAAGACCATATGTATCTTATATTTTTATTGATTTATTTAAAGGCTGTCTGGTAAAGTTCACAGACGGTGTTTGACAAGTTTTACACGTTTACATACGTTCATGACTTATTTGGCATCTAAAGAGTGATTTAGATATCACCACATTTCATCCTAATCCGAAGGTCTGGCCAACAGGAAAGAGCGCGCTGTACATGTTTCGTTTATCTTATTGTGTGTCTCTCAGACTGTACAATGGTTTATTGTTTGTTGAGTAATACAGAAGCTAAAGGGCTTTAAAAAGCAACAACCGCACATTAAATAACAATGGCGATGTTTGTTAAAAAACAGAATCACAATTCGATTATTTTCTTGGAAAGGAAAATTCCCTGTGTATTTTCAGATGCAAGGTCTAAAATATGTTGTCAGTCACTGAAGTAATGTTCTAAGAAATGAATGCTGTGTGTCATATGTAGGCATGGATGGCATTCATGTTTGAATCTGACAATGGATTCAACTGTGAACGAAATCCCTCAGAATTCACGGAACTCCATGAGCCGTTAACTGTATGTTGCTGTGTTCAAATCTAATGCAATGTGTATGACTTTAGTGTTTTTTTTTTTTTTTTGTATTAACATTAAGATATGGGAGAGAATCAGTTGATGCTAGACTTACTCAAGATTGCTGTTTTGCACTCGGTCAGGCGTGACGTCCTGCTGGCTTGACACTGGTCAACACCTTCTTTGTTCTAAAGCTGTAGCCCAGACGCTTTTCTGGAAAGAGCCGAAGTGTATTGCGGTTCATTGATGTGCTTGGAAAGGAAATTTTCAGATGCAATAAATAAATAAATGACATCTTTCTGAGGTGCCTCTGTCCACCATAAGGGGTTCTAATGTGATGGAATGTATTGGGCGTGGCTCTCTTTGTTCCATGCTACATTCTTAGTGACATCACAGAATAGAATCTTTTTGCACTATGTTGCAATACACTGTTCAAATGAAGATTAGATGTAAACATGTTTGTTTTGCTTAAGCCGTTTATGTGACTGCAGAAATGAAGTGAGAAACAGGTGGTGTTCTTTTAAGGACATGTTTTATTTGTAAAGTACAAACTCGTCTGTCATATAATGTGCAATTAAATCACAGGCTTTGATAAGCTCAACCTTTTCTGTATAAACAGCAACTGATTTCATGTAGAAATGTTCCTAAATGTAGAGGGTAGAAACGGTACTAAATGTAAGTGTAGAAATGTTTTTTACATTTTCAAAAACAGTGCTATTCAAAAGTGCAACAGTTCAATTCAGATCAAAGTGGCCAAAATAACTTTTCAAAGTTAAATAGGCAAAATCATAGCAGAAGGCATATATAGGCTACTTTATTGTTCTACACACACCCTGGCTACATATCACTGGCTATGTGTGATATTCATGTGTATATAAAGTGCTTAACCAATGTATTAGAGCACTCGTCATAATAAAAAGAAAACACAAACAGTAATCGGTCAAAAACTTGTCTAAAACAAAAATTTTTATTGTTGTGTTCATTGGGCAAATAGCAAATTAAAACAACGAAATAGTCTGTATTCGCATTTTGTTATACCCAGATTTTAGCTGGCACATTCAGCTTCTCCCAGAAGTCAGGAATTAAGGACTGCAAGTACGCTACCAGTCAAAGGCTTTCATACAATTGATAGAAGTGTTTCTCATGATCTTCAAAATCTTTTTATCTGAAGGTGTACATTTCAATGTTTGAACTGAATGTCATAGACAAAAATGTAATTCTGCCAACATATTCTTTTTCTTTTGCATTTGAAAACTAAAATCGTATTTTCAAAAAAAAAAAACATTTGAAATGGATTACTAGGACCAAATAATGAATAAAAAGCCACCAATAAGAGTCCAGCAAAGATGGAAATTCCTTCAGTGCTGTTTAAAAAGCTTCCTCAAGAAACTGGATGATAAGAGAGTAAGACTGTACAAATTCCTGTCAAAGGGTGCCTACTTTTGAGGATGCTGAAATAAAACATGGTGTTTATTTGTTTTGGATGTTGGA
Organism: Beaufortia kweichowensis; assembly: GCA_019155185.1. Taxonomy (NCBI): domain Eukaryota; kingdom Metazoa; phylum Chordata; class Actinopteri; order Cypriniformes; family Gastromyzontidae; genus Beaufortia; species Beaufortia kweichowensis. The sequence continues at coordinate 3,084,190 of CM032805.1, read as the reverse complement.
CGCAACATAATTCCCGCAGTTTTAATTGTGTTATTTCATGGTTTTGAGGATTTTGCTACTGATATTCTAAAATGTGTGTGGGGGGGGACTAAACAACAGTGAGTAAGTGTTTGTAAACCTTTGCTTGGTAGTGTAAATAACTGTAACTGGGCATGTGAATAAAAAACAATAATGTGCTTTACTATTTCTTATTTTGCCTGTCGTGTTAAAATTTTGTTAAACAGCACCATTTAACAATTCGCCGATAACAGCAGCCATTCGATTTAAGCAATAGAATTACTAGTGAGCTTAAATAGCACACACACACACATACTGGTGGATTAACCATTACCATAGAAACATGATTTTAGAATGTATTCGGGCGTGGCTCAATTGTAATAAACTTGCTCAGTACTGTATCTATGGTGATATACGTCACACACCCGCATATAAATAACAATGGCGATGTTTGTTAAAAAACAGAATCACAATTCGATTATTTTCTTGGAAAGGAAAATTCCCTGTGTATTTTCAGATGCAATGTCTAAAATATGTTGTCAGTCACTGAAGTAATGTTCTAAGAAATGAATGCTGTGTGTCATATGTAGGCATGGATGGCATTCATGTTTGAATCTGACAATGGATTCAACTGTGAACGAAATCCCTCGGAATTCATGGAACTCCATGAGCCGTTAACTGTATGTTGCTGTGTTCAAATCTAATGCAATGTGTATGACTTTAGAGTTTTTTGGGGGTTTGTATTAACATTAAGATATGGGAGAGAATCAGTTGATGCTAGACTTACTCAAGATTGCTTTTTTGCACTCAGTCAGGCGTGACGTCCTGCTGGCTTGACACTGGTCAACACCTTCTTTGTTCTAAAGCTGTAGCCCAGACGCTTTTCTGGAAAGAGCCGAAGTGTATTGCGGTTCATGGATGTGCTTGGAAAGGAAATTTTCAGATGCAATAAATAAATAAATGACATCTTTCTGAGGTGCCTCTGTCCACCATAAGGGGTTCTAATGTGATGGAATGTATTGGGCGTGGCTCTCTTTGTTTCATGCTACATTCTTAGTGACATCACAGAATAGAATCTTTTGCACTATGTTGCAATACACTGTTCAAATGAAGATTAGATGTAAACATGTTTGTTTTCCTTAAGCCCGTTTATGTGACTGCAGAAATGAAGTGAGAAACAGGTGGTGTTCTTTTAAGGACATGTTTTATTTGTAAAGTACAAACTCGTCTGTCATATAATGTGCAATTAAATCACAGGCTTTGATAAGCTCAACCTTTTCTGTATAAACAGCAGCTGATTTCATGTAGAAATGTTCTTAAATGTAGACGGTAGAAACGATACTAAATGTAAGTGTAGAAATGTTTTTACATTTTCAAAAACAGTGCTATTCAAAAGTGCAACAGTTCAATTCAGATCAAAGTGGCCAAAAGAACTTTTCAAAGTTAAATAGGCAAAATCATAGCAGAAGGCATATTTATATAGGCTACTTTATTGTTCTACACACACCCTGGCTACATATCACTGGCTATGTGTGATATTCATGTGTATATAAAGTGCTTAACCAATGTATTAGAGCACTCGTCCTAATAAAAAGAAAACACAAACAGTAATCGGTCAAAAACTTGTCTAAAACAAAACATTTTATTGTTGTGTTCATTGGGCAAATAGCAAATTAAAACAACAAAATAGTCTGTATTCGCATTTTGTTATACCCAGATTTTAGCTGGCACATTCAGCTTCTCTCAGAAGTCAGGAATTAAGGACTGCAAGTACGCTACCAGTCAAAGGCTTTCATACAATTGATAGAAGTGTTTCTCATGATCTTCAAAATCTTTTTATCTGAAGGTGTACATTTCAATGTTTGAACTGAATGTCATAGACAAAATGTAATTCTGCCAACATATTCTTTTTTCTTTTGCATTTGAAAACTAAAATCTTATTTTCAAAAAAAAAAAAAAAACATTTGAAATGGATTACTAGGACCAAATAATGAATAAAAAGCCACCAATAAGAGTCCAGCAAAGATGGAAATTCCTTCAGTGCTGTTTAAAAAGCTTCCTCAAGAAACTGGATGATAAGAGAGTAAGACTGTACAAATTCCTGTCAAAGGGTGCCTACTTTTGAGGATGCTGAAGTAAAACATGGTGTTTATTTGTTTTGGATGTTGGACGCTTAACATAATTCCCAGTTTTAATTGTGTTATTTCATGGTTTTGAGGAGTTTGCTACTGATATTCTAAAATGTGTGTGAGGGGGACTAAACAACAGTGAGTAAGTGTTTGTAAACCTTTGCTTGGTAGTGTAAATAACTGTAACTGGGCATGTGAATAAAAAACAATAATGTGCTTTACTATTTCTTATTTTGCCTGTCGTGTTAAAACAGCACCATTTAACAATGTGTGCTATTTAACAATTAAATAGCACACACACACATACTGGTGGATTAACCATTACCATAGAAACATGATTTTAGAATGTATTCGGGCGTGGCTCAATTGTCATAAACTTGCTCAGTACTGTATCTATGGTGATATATCGTCACACACCCGCATATATATATTTCCCAGTTTCTCCTATTCTGTTTTATACTTCTATAAACATTTTTCCGTTTTGTTTACAAAGGCCGTCTGCTACTAACATTCGGCGACATAAAGTTAAAGGTCCGACTGCCGAGTGCCTCCCACGTGCGCCTGGATGGTCCCGGTAACGTAGCGACAACCAATGACAGAGAGCTGTCGCTCTCACGTGAGCGGACTTGTTCGGGCTTTACAGATTCGGTCTTTAATGTAGTTACTGTACATACAGCTGGCTTGCACGCACATTACCAACTGCACATTGATATGCGTATTTGCCTGATACTGGGATAAACTGCTTTGGCGTTGAACGCGGCATTCACAAACACGCTAGGCCTAATTTCTTGCTGCCAGGTAAGCAAACTTGACAATGTCCCGGCGGCGAAAAGACAACAAAGCGTCCAAAATCATCGTAATAAGATTATGTGACAACGAGTGGCGCTGCATTAAGTCTTCTTTCTTTTATTTCTCAAGCACACCGCGGTTTCAGCGATTGTAGATAGTAAACCTGGTTCTCGGGTGGACTGATTAGCGGTTGTGTAAACACGGTTTAACTGGAAATGCATTTCTTTTTCTATTTCCTTTATATATAGAGATATCTTTTATCATATTCGGCTTTTGTGACGTTGCGTTTCGGTGTGTCAAAGTCGCACTGTGGAGCTAGCTTAAGGAAAGACATTCCACCACGTCATTAATACGTCACACGCCAGATGCAATGTAAGAGACAAACAAAGAACCTTAAACCTACTTTAGTTATAACGTGATTCATTTTCGTATTAGATTGCATGTTTTATTTAGATTCCTATTGTTATATGACCTCCTATTGTTATTCTTAACTGTACATGTATTTTATTCTGTTTGTTGCTTGTTATGTTTTGTATTACTTCTATGGCTTTTACACGGTCTACATATAATTTCACTGCGAGTTGTATCACAACTTTGTATGTGACGAATATGGGTGTGGCTACCCAAGTGAAAAAGGAAGAACATGTCCAGACATGCCCATGTTGAAGTTTATTTGGGAGGAGTTTGGTCATGTAATCCAACCAATCAGCACGGAGAGGTGTCTATAAATAGCTGTTCCTCTCCTCAGTCCAGTGGGGTGTATAGCTCAGTGGTAGAGCATTTGAGGCAGCTCAAAAGGTCTCTGGTTCAAATCCATGGTGCCCCCTATTCTGATTTTTTTTTTTGCTTGCGGATGACCCAGTATTAATCATGTTGCCCTAAGAAATATATCACTGTTAGAACTCAGTTACTTCTTTCTGATGTTAGGACATTTTAGCATGTTTTCAGATGTTACCGCCACATTTTACATGATGCTTATTAAGAAATTTCTAAAATGTATCACTTTATGGGACAAGATGTACAGTCATTATTAGTTACTGTGTGCCACTGTGGCTACCCAAAACAAAAAACAACCGAATGGGAATGTTGTGTGCTTTTAAAGGTAGAACGTGTCTAGACATGCCCATGAATTAAGTTTATTTGGGAGGAGCTTGGTCATGTAATCCAACCAATCAGCATGGAGAGGTCTCTATAAATAGCTGTTCCTCTCCTCAGTCCAGTGGGGTATAGCTCAGTGGTATAGCATTTGAGGCAGCTCAAAAGGTCCCTGGTTCAAATCCATGGTGCCTCCTATTCTGATTTTTTTGCTTTACTGGATTACCCAGTATTACTCATGTTGTCCTGAAATATATATCACTGTTAAAACTCAATGACTTCTTACATGATGCTAGCACGTTTTGGAATGACGTTAGACATTTCTAAAAATTGATTACTGTATGGGACAAGATGTACAGTAATTATTAGTACAAAAACTTTCTTTAAATGCTTATAAGCATTTCTTTAATTTTAAAACTGTTAATAGTAACATTATTATTAATAATATCAATAAAACATAAAAAGTGCAGGGGCAACCAGCCAGCAGCATTCTGTAAACATTTAGTAAAACTTTAAGCAGTAAAACAACAACTATAGCAAGAAAAGAACAAATAATAAACAAATAAGCATTTAGATGTATTTACACACTGTTAAATGCTGCTCAAAGTGATATGTAATGTTTTAACATGCAGCACCTAATGCATAAATAATGTTTTGACATTTTAAACATAAAACATTAAATACTGATATTTGAGATTATTGAAAAATTATTGAAAAAGTATTTTCTTACTCATACAGTCGAGTAGTATGATATATTTTTTATGATATATGCATATGATTATATGAAATATTTTATATGCACATGGTGTATTTGTATTACACAAATAGAATGATATCTTAAATGAACACTAAAGCACTAGAGCACATACTGTATATGGCATGTAAAGAGCACACACACATAAAGAACTCAGTGGTACTAGGAACATAAAGGTACAGAATAACACCACTGGGTACGCAGGTACCAAGCACGAACATAGAAGGCATGTATTGCACGTACTGCACATAATGTTAACATGTTGATATATGCAGAAATATGTATATGATATAACACTAAAACACTAAATCCAGGGTTGCCTTGCCACCATTATACTATAAGAACAGAAAAATAAGAAACCAAGGGGGCAGGCCTAAAAAGGAATAATCCAATAAGAAAAGATAATAGTAGCAGAGCAAGGAAAGGGGATGACTAAAGAGAAAAGGTAAATCATTTGTCACAAAGAAATGGAATAAAGTGAGGAGTCAGAGACTGTAAGATCAGATGCTTTTGGATGTTCTTTGGATGTTCATTGGTATCTCAGCTTTGTTGGCTTGAGCAATAAAGTTTGACTTTTGGCACCTGGAACCTTCTTTTCTTAGTGATTCTTTGGATAGTAAGGGATTATTTTCCACAACAGTAGTAGAACATTATTATTAATAGTACAATAGGCTAAATTAAGTTTTATTGACACTAGCTTAACTCACATGCTGCTGATCCAAGTAAACTCCGTTAAAGTCAGACAATGGACGCTAAAATGAGTGATGTCGATAATCGTAAAATGCTAAATATTGATTTCAATAATCGGCCAATGCATTAATCGGTTTACCACTAGTTTTCGATTAATGTTAAACATTTCGAAAGAAATATATTTTACTGTATGGGTCAAGATGTACAGTAATTATTAGTTACTGTATGGGTGTGGCTACCCAAGTGAAAAGGAAGAACATGTCTAGACATGCCCATGTTGAAGTTTATTTGGAAGGAGCTTGGTCATGTAATCCAACCAATCAGCACGGAGAGGTGTCTATAAATAGCTGTTCCTCTCCTCAGTCCAGTGGGGGTATAGCTCAGTGGTAGAGCATTTGAGGCAGCTCAAAGGTCCCTGGTTCAAATCCATGGTTCAAGTTCAAGTTTATTTGTATAGCTTTAACAATGTAGCACTGTTTCAAAGCAGCTTTACAACAGAATTAACAGAATGACAAGCAGGAAATATAAGAGCTAATTTAATATCTAATATCAGCAGTCTCCTAGTGAGCACTCCAACACAGCGATGGTGGCAAGGAACCCAAACTCCATTAATGAATGTATATATATATATATATATATATATATATGGAGAAAAAAACCTTGGGAGAACCCAGACTCACTTGGAGGGTCATTTCTCCTCTGATACAGCTGCAGTCAGTAGTTTGATAAAAATTATTTGATTTAAAGTCGTGTACTAAATTTACTAGAGTTTGAAGCCGTGTAGGTCTGATTTTTGAGTTGATCTGCATTATTAGTTGTGATTGAATTTAACAATGTGTTTGTGTGTATGGTAAACTAGGTAGTAGTTAAAGAGATTATAGAATACAGTAAAGGATTGTTTAGCTGGGGATGACTGAATTGACTGAGTGCAATGAAAAAGCAGTAGTTAATTAGTCAAAAGTTAAATAGTTAAAGAGATTAGCATAAATACTGTTTAGCATTATCATTAATGTAGTAACTAGCATTAGCATTAGCTATAATGAGAGCAGGTTCTCCTTCTGACAGATCCAACATCAGGTCAGGGTATGGACTGGATGCAACCTCGAATAAGAAGAAAACAAACATACTGAGAGCAAAATACTGTTTCACACCCTTAGATGCAACAAGTACATCAGATGGTTAGGGAAGCGTTCCCGGTTCGGTTGGCCTAATTAATGCAGCCTAACAATCCCTTAGATTTGTGTTATAAACTGTTGGACTATGTGTATGTTATGTTAAAGAGATAGGTCTTTAAACTAGATTTAAACTGAGAGAGTGTGTCTGCCTCCCTTTAGCACTAGGAAGACTATTCCAAAGTTTAGGTGCTAAATAGGAGAATGATCTACCACCACTACTTGATTTAGAAACTCCAAAGGTAGGTATTACCTAGGTATTACCAAAAGGCCAGAGTCCTGAGAGCGTAATGGACGTGAGGGACTGTAATGTATTAGGAGTTCACTCAGGTACTGAGGAGCTAAACCATGTAGAGCCTTAAGACGTTTCTTTTTTAATAAAAAAAACATAAAATCATAAATACGTACCAAATCCAAGCTTTTAAAGTTTATAGTTTATCATAACATTTAACCACGCACAATAACGTATTGTTGGGACATTTTGTGTGTATTTGTATTTTTACCTGGCAAACCAACTCGTATGATCACAAGCTCCCACGCCTGGATTTTTATTTATGTCTCTGTATATGATTTTAGATGGGTCATACAACTCTGGGAAATCCATTACACTTAAAACGATCTTCTCCATTTTTACCTGTCCGTTATAAGTTCAGTTAAAAGTTCTATGATTGGTTGTTAATAATCTGTTCTCTGATTGGTTAAAGCCGATGCGGCTGCCGCTCACAAAAAGTGTGAGGTGTTATTGTGTCATCAGTCCGTGTTGATTGTGTGTCTGTGATGTCACTATGATGTCATCTTCATATTCACCATCGGCTGATACTGAAAATCACACAGACATCTACCACCTTTAAGGATTGAAAATAAAACACAAAAACAGTCACATAACAGAACATTATTATTATCAGATCAAGATAGATATCTGCACAGGTAACAACTTTTCAATTCTGGTAAATCTCAATCATCAGTCATGTAATCTAGTTTATTATCCTGTGGGTGAACTGTAAAGTGTTTGCTGTTGATCAGTGATGTCACACCTCACTACACTCAAACAGAGTGTGACATCACAGGTGTGTGTTTACAGTCATTTAACAACTGCTTTAAACACGCGTGCAAGATATATTGTTTGCCATATTATCAATATTGTTGTTTTAAAGCAAAATCATATTATCCAGTATATCCAAATAGTCACTTGCTTCAAATACTGCACGTGTGCATTCTAAACGTGATGTAGAAGCACATTGGATTGTGCTGTAAGTTATTTAACGGCTTATAAATGTTAATAGCATTTAAGCCAGAGATGGCGCTCTCTCTGTCTCAGTGCAGACGGAGCTCACGCGCATTCGCCCGCACACACAATGCCGGATAGCCGCAGGTGAAGACATGTTACTCGAGGAGTTATTTAGTGTTTTCCTCACAAATACAGTAATTTCGGAAGAATAAATCCTAATCGAATTTACAGCTTCGACGGGAACGAGCTTCATGTAGAATGAGAGAGAAAGCACGTGAGCGAGCCAGTCAACTTAAAACAGTAGCAACAAAAAGAGCAACACAACTAACTTAAAAATCATCAAAATCATCTAAAACACAATAATCACACCCAGATTTTACAGCTAAAAACCTGAAGAGTTGAAGTTAAAGAAAGATCTTTCAGTGAGTTAACTATTATAAACATGACGCACACTTACACATAGATTCATTAAACAGTCATAAAAAAGTCATAAAAAATATCAAAGTAACATATTTTTGCCAATATTACACACCCCTAAACACGACTTCTGTCTTCTGAAGTCACTTTTGTAAGTCAAGTTTTACTCCAAATAATACATTTTAATTCCAAATATGTTCATCTGTCTGAGGTTCATATCAGAAGTTGATCATAAGCTTCAGATCTAACAGTTTAAAAATAACAAATGGCTTCAGTAGGTTGTAATATAGACACACGCTAATTGTTAATATTAATTTGAATGATCTCTTGAATAAGTGGGTCTTGTGGTTCTCTCACAAAATGTAATTTCATTTATTTCTAATAAGCTTTTATAGTTAAACTGTTGTTTCAATATTTAAATGAGCTTTACTCACCGCACTGACTCCAGTTTATAATGTGGATCATCTTTTAGATCAGAGATCAGTTTCACTCCTGAATCTCCAAGATTATTATCAGACAGATTCAGATGTTTCAGGTGTGAGGGGTTTGATCTCAGAGCTGAAGTCAAAGCAACACAACCTTCATCTGTGATTTTACAACATCACAACCTGTAGAGAACAATAACACACAATTTACTCTCTCAGTTTGTCACACAAAACACAGTGTTTGATGTCCCAAACTACATAGAAATATTAAAAGACAGATATTATAACTCTTAATGCATCTAATTACTCTCTAATATAAACTGTTTTATCAGTTTGATTGTGATTAATAAATGATATTTATTTATAAAACTCTAAATTAACTCATTTTTTGTGTTTAAGATGACAGTGTTTAAAGATCAATTGTAGTGATTTCATATAAACATTATTATTGTGTGTGTCAGACAGTGTCAATAAAATATTCATGTTTTTAATGATCTCTCTAAACACGACTCTTTAAGCAAGAAAACCTGTTAATACACAATACCATCAAAGAGAGATTTGCGTTTGATTTGACTTCATATATCCTACAAATTCTAATGTTTCTTTTTAATCTGTTTGTGTTTAACTAAACCTCAGTGTATGTGACTATCAGAGAGATGATCTTACTCCAGTTTCTCCAGTTTACAGTCAGGATTCTCCAGTACATCAGAGATCAGTTTCACTCCTGAATCTCCAAGATTATTATCAGACAGATTCAGATGTTTCACGTGTGAGGGTTTTATCTCAGAGCTGAAGTCAAAGAAACACAACCTTCATCTGTGATTTTACAACTACACAACCTGTAGAGAAATTAAAGATGTCATAGAATGAGAAACTGGATTTATTGAGGTATAGATGAATAATAATAGGTCTGTACATAGAAATGCCATATCGTGAGTCTCAAACACTATTGTTTCCTCCTTCTTGTGTTAATCTCGCATGCTAAGGACCACTGAAAAATAGGCAAATCCCAGCTGTGAACACAGATTGTGACGTTACAGTCGGTATATACACTCCCAGTATTCGCAGATACCCGCTCATGTTCCAGTGCAGCCGGATGTGCACAGCTGAATCATCTGAAGTTCTGCAGATAACGTTATTGTAAAGAAACGAATCTCTCCGTGCGCTCACTCCTGTAGCGATATGTTCACTATGTGAGCTACTGGAATGAGCCGTGCTGCTGAAACAGCCAATCAGAGCAGAGCTCAACATTATTATTCATGACCCTTCCAAATAAGGTAATAATAGACCTTTTCATTTTAGGGACAAATCCAAAGGGTTGTAAATGGACATGTAAAACCGTTTCTGGATCATTTCCTTAATAAAGCCACATACCTTCTATGTAGATATCAGAGAACAATTTAACATATTGTATCAGTGCATTCTATGGCAACTTTAAGGAAACATTTGTCATTTTGGAATGACATGAATGCAAGTAAAATGACAGAATATTTTCATTTTCAGTCGCTTCAAAATATGAACTATAATAATGTGTTTCTGACTACAACAGATTATAAAATATAATTGTTAAAGTTTGTCAAAAATGTAATAAACATTTAAGTTTCATTACACAGCTTGACATGAAATATAATTAGTTATTAAATTATAAAGCATGACCCTCAAAACTATGGACTCAATTTTGAGATTCATAAAACTGGCTAATTAATTACAAAATAAAAAAGCTTATGAATTACAACATAAAAGATACAAAAACAAATCTGAGCTAGATATAAAAAATAAAATTATTACTGTTGAGTTTTATGTATATTAGTTTATTTAAATATATCAACATGATGTTTTTATCTAGTGTTTTGTTTCAATGCTTAAAGAATTCTTAGTGTGTGAATAATCAGAGAAAACACATGAAAACACTGAAAACTCTGCATGACATCTGTAGTACTAAAGATTTGTGAGACTTTTCTTCATGAATAATATTAGATAATATATAATACTAGAGCAGGTGTCTTTTAAGCTACTTAACTAAAACTTAAACGATTTCAAACTGAAAAGCTTCAAACTTAAAGCTTTAAAACTGTTCCAAACTTTCTGGCTAGGCTTTTTCAAGCCAACTTAAAGTTTTTCTACTTAACTTTACTCATCTAGTTATTAAATGTAGTTTACTGTTAATTTTAATAGATGTATAATTAATAATAATAATAATAATAATAAATAATATCTAAATATTTCACTTCTAATCATTTTTTTCACAGAAAAACGATATAATTTTGTAAAGCTATTGTTAATATTAACTTGTCCTATATTACTTCTCGTGGTTCAGTTTTGCCACTGTATTTCTTTTGAAGGGCTTATTTTGGGAACACTATCCTAATCATAATCCCACCAAAACCACACACACTAACGTTTCTAATGCTGCCTTCACGTGCCTTCGGAATTTAAACTTAAACTAGAGCGAGCTGTTTTTAATCAGGCTCTCACTGAGGCACTGCGATGGGGCAAAAGCTGAGTCTAAATCATCTGTCCTCATTTTGCTGGATCTCTCTGCCGCCTTTGACACAGTTAACCACCAGATCCTACTGACATCCCTCTCATCGCTAGGGGATCACAGGTACCCCACCGGTGGTTTAAATCCTACCTCTCAGACAGGTCCTTCGGGGTGTCATGGAATGGGGGCTGTCCAAAGCCCATCCAATGGCCACTGGTGTTCCCTCAGGGATCTGTTCTTGCACCACTCCTCTTTTCTATCTAAACAACATCCCTGGGACCTATCATTCAATCACATGGCTTTGATTACCACTGCTATGCTGATGACATCCAGATTTTCTTCTCCTTCCAGCCAGATGACGCCACAATAGCATCACGCATTGCAGCCTGCCTGAATGACATCTCATCTTGGATGACTAAACACCACCTTCAGCTAAACCTTGCCAAGACTGAGCTCCTGGTACTTCCGGCCTCACCTGCAACGCAACACAACCTCACAATTCAAATTGGCAACACAACCATCACACCATCTAAATCCGCTACCTTGGTGTAATCTTCAATGACCTTTACCAACACCTCTCAAGGATATCACGGTCTTGTAGATATGCACTCTACAACATCAGGAAGATCAGGCCATATCTCACAGAGCACACTGCCCAACTGCTAGTTCAAGCCCTGGTAATCTCCAGACTGGACTATTGCAATGCTCTTCTGGCCGGTCTTCCTGCACCTAACAATCAAACCACTGCAGATGATACAGAACGCAGCAGCAAGACTTGTGTTCCAGGAGCCCAAAAGAGCACATGTCACACCACTCTTCATCTCTCTCATTGGCTACCTGTGGCTGCCCTCGCATTAAATTTAAATAATTCATGCTAACATTTAAAACCATTACAAACTCTGCACCCTCATACTTTAACTCTCTTCTACATACCTACAACCCATCCAGAACCTTACGCTCAACGAACGAACGTCGACTGGTGGTACCCTCACAGAAGGGCACTAAATCTCTCTCTCTCGCTTTTCTCCTTCTCTGTCCCCGGCTTGTGGAATAATCTCCCTAAAGCAATCCGTTCTGCCACATCCCTCACCTCCAACAAGAAACAACTAAAACACACCTCTTCCACAAACACCTGACATCATAATATTAAAAAAAAAAAAATCTCCTTCTTTCCTCTACAGGTATTTATCTAGCACTGCATTACTTTGTAAACTTAGGAAAGCACAGTACCCAGTACTTCTCAGTACTATTGTTGCCGCTTTTGATGTGTCGCTTCATTGTCTCCTAATATTTGTAAGTCGCTTTGGATAAAAGCGTCAGCTAAATGCCTAAATGTAATGTAATGTAATGTAAAACGAGTTTCCTAGGTAAATATTGCTAATTGACGCCTCATATTTCGATGCAATGAGCTCAAGTAATCACGACTTCAGAAGTGAGATCAAATTTCGAGGTTATTTGTGTGGCATGGCTGAGGCAGTAAAGTTATGCGTGATCATCTTATTTATAAACTACTACACATTTATTTTAAACAACACACTAAACGCCACTTTAGAATTAAAAATTGTAATTAAACAGATTAAACGAGAGACGAGCTTCGCCTGTACTCACCAAGCAGCGAAGAACAGTGGGATTGAAAACCCGCTAGAATCGATGTCATGATTTAACGCCACTAACCAATGAGAAGAGTTGTAGGCGGACAAGATGTGCAGCCCTCACCCCAGATGCAACCCCACCGATCTGCAGGCTGCAGGCGGGTGCTTCTCAGCAATTAAAGCGTGACAATGTAAAAGGGTTGTAAGACAGACACCCAAGAGGGCAGTGAAGGACAGAGTTCAACATTATTAATCATTATAACATTATTAATCAGTATTATATAATTAATCATTATTGAAGTATTAATCATGATTTGCTTTCATATATTCATGTGTGCTTGTATGAAATTCTTAATAGTGGAAATTTACCAAGGATAAAGAAGGACCAGTATAACCATATATAGAGTATTCTATCTTAGGTCGAAGTGCCCTAAGCACTTCGAGTATGTGTCTTAACCCTGAATTTGTGCAGACTGAGCAGAAAAGCAGGAGATAACCATGACCAAATATGGGAGAAGGTGCCCACCGGTCTGCTAACCTTTGAGAGATGCTGCAGCTGTCCACGACCGTCAAAGAAGAAGATTATAAATATTGGGTTTTTAGGGAGAAACAGAGTTCTTCTGTCGATTGAACCCAGAGCTCTGCATATCTTCTTCAAATGTAAAACTTAGCTAGAGATGATTGTTTAATAAATAATTGAAAGATGTATTTTGAGTCCTCCTTCCTGAATAAACGAACACGCGGACTTGAGGAATTAAATGCCAAGTCCAACAATTTGGTGACCCCGACGTGATTCGGGAAAAAGAGGAGACTGGACAACGGATCGACTTTTCTGACATCAAGAGCCGCTCATAAGATTAGAAGATAAGCAGAAAACCTGTTATAATCAAATTTCTGCGATTGGCTATAACTAAATTATTGATGTCAGAAAAGAGAACGTAAAGTTGTATAGTAAAATTGTATAAACAGTTGAAGAAAATATCTTTGTAAATATAGACCGGTAAAAATTAAGAGGATACTGTATTCCCACGAATTAGTCGTGAAAGAGTTTTGAAACTGGTAGGAAAAGGTTGAGTGTGACAAGTAGGGTTGCCACCTTCAATACAGAAAAATAAGGGACGCCTGCGTTGGCGGGGCCACGCCCCTCGGGGGCGGGGCCCGCGATGACCACAGTCCCGATGGCTAGACAGTGGTGGTATATCATAACTTAAAACATGTTTTCATAAAAATATTAAGATTGATACCAATGGACATTATAATAAGATATCTGCTATTGAAATCACTCTGATTTCGGTGAGCTCTAGCATTGTGTGAATGTTGCTCTCCGAGGCATGCTGTCGCACATCTGACAGGCCACCGTGGCGCCCCAGAGAACACTCGCCTACAAATTGTGCAATAGTCATTACCGCTGACACTTTCCAGCCAAGTATTTGATTCCTCCCACTCGTCTGTACTTTTTGCATCCATTTCGTTTCAGCTCTGAAACTTTCAGAGCTGGACGCTGTGGGTATCTGGACCTGCCTCCGCCATCGTTTCAAATGGATTCTCCGGCGAAGTGACATCCCGCCCTCCTCTGACTCTGATTGGCCATGATTCACGGCCCGTGAACCTGAAACAAACCAACGATGGCAGCGAGTATTATCCAATCAGGGCAGAATAGGACGTGTCTTCACACAATGCGGGTGGGGTGATTTGCATGGGATGCTGCATAATGTGGATTGTGGACCTATGTAAAATACGGGACAAATCGCGTCCCGTATTGATTTGAAACGGGACGCTGCCATTTTGCCTGTAAATACAGGACGATTCCATATTTCACGGACGGGTGGCAACCCTAGTGACAAGTAACCGGTAGGTAAAATGGTAATCTAAGAGGTCTCTATGAACTAGTCATGAGAGAAAGATAATTGTTTTTGCGGCTAGATAATCTAAGTGTAACGATTGAGAGTCTCACCTAACTAGTCGAGGAGAACAAAGGAGCCTGAGGGTTGGGACCCCGTATTACTGACGAAAGTAATCAAAATTAAGCTGGGTACATTTCCCTGAGAGTGTTGGCTCAGCTCTCGAAAAGTATGAGAAGTCACACAAGAGACAAAAGAGAATAAAAGAGTAAAGAGATATAAGAGATTAAAGATAAAAAGTAACGAGAGACAACTGATAAAGAGAATAAAGATAAAAGTGAAAAAAGCGCATATGAGAATCCTTGCAAGTGTACATTGTGTAAAATTTGATGAACATTAAGGGGTTAATACATGTATATGCATGATTTGTTTTCATGAAATTGAAGTATTACTGTGTTTCGTGTGTGTGTGGTTAACCTGTTGTGCGTTTTGCTGTAAAAGTGCTGTGTTGTGTGAATTCGGAGGATAGGAGTACGGTGTATTATTGGAGTCAGATAAAAAGAACATGGAGTGTATATTTTAAGGAGAAAAAGAGGGACATTGTTGAACAGTAAATCAGATCTATGAACATATGAAGAATTCATTTGTGTTCGTTGTCGAATAGCATTGTGAATTAAATATATTTTAAGGGAAAATCTAGTAAAGAACAAAAAGCAAATGAGCCATTGTGTTGTTTTATGTGCAGTGTTGTGTTTAAAGTAGTTAAGTGATTTGTTATTTCATGAACAGGGCTGTATTTGAATTGAAGGGGTAATTTTAATAGGGGGTTTAAAAATAAAAGGGGTAGTCACGAATAAATAATAAAGTGTAATTTTGTAACAGTGTACAACACAGAAAAAAGGAAAATTGTAGACAGTGAAAACAGAGTGGGTAAAGGAGAAAATACTAGTATAATTAAAAACAAAGAGAGGGTTTAGGATTAAAAGTATATCGTAAGACAGTAAAATCATTTTTGTGAGGAAGAGGGAGTCAGATTGAGTGCTCTCAAATAAAGGGTTAACAGATATTAGTGGCGATCGGGACTAAAAAGTTTTGTGAAAGCCAGATTATAACTTTGTCACCCAGGTTAAGGCACTCGACTTAAATATTAATAATAATAAAATAAAATAATAATAATGCAATATGAGTAATTGATAAATAAATACTAAAAATATAAAAGAAGTCAGAATGGAGGGAGAATTTGATAGAGAGTGTGAGGAGTATGGAACATGTGGTCCGTTAGAATGAAAAAGTCAGTGGGATGAAGCCGTAGAACAGGCATTGAGTGGGGTAAAGGGAAAGGAGAGAAAAGAAACGGAGGAGAAAATGAGAAAATGTATGAGGAGATTAAAGAGGAAGAAAGGTTTGCTGACAATAGTCTAGTTGTTCTCTCAAATGGGCAGACAAATTTGAGAAAAAAGTCGAATGTGCGGTGATGATGAACAGGAAATTAAGCTCGGGAGGCGTGTGATTGGCGTGTCCGTGAGAAAAAAGAAGCTGAGAGTAATTGGAGAACAAAAAGTGTGTTTAAAACAGAGGTGAAGAATGCAAGTAAAAGTTTGACGTAGTCGGCAGGATTCGAAACTGCACAGAGAAACCCCAATAGTTTTCTAGTCCATCGCCTTAACCACTCGGCCACAACTACTACTAACATCTGGTTTCCTGCATTGCTGTGGCTCCTCAAGAGGCAGCGCAACAGCAGCGTTAACAAAGGCTAAGAAATGGGCACAGATCTCCTGAACAGGAAACAATTAATAATGCTTTTACACTGCATAGTACGGCAAAAGTACCATGCGGTTCATTGGTAAACTGCATGCCTTGCATGTATGAAGTCCTGGGTTCAATCTCAAGCATGTCCAACTGCTCTTATGAGTTTGTGAATTGTAAAGCTTGCATTTTGTTGCTTCTTGACTTACGCATCCGGAGAAGCCTCTTTCTTCACCTTCTCATGTGTAAACAGAGCCCTCACTCTCTACAATGACCCAAGACAACCTGACGAGGGGACGTAGCTCAATGGTGGAGGGCATCTTTGCAATCTGCAATTTCAACCAGCTGGAAAGTTGGATTTGTGACCAGAACGCTCCGATTCCTAGTACTTGCAGTACACAATTAATAGCACTTCTCCACTGCATGATAGGGCAAAAGAGACACAGGGGATGTAGCTCAGTGGTAGAGCGCATGCTTCGCATGTATGAGGTCCTGGGTTCAATCCCCAGCATCTCCAACTGTTCTTACAAGTCTGTGAACTGTTGAACTGTTTGTTGCATCTTAAAGTCCATTTCTAAATGTTAGCATTCTCATGGGAAAATATAGCCCTCACTCTCAACAATGCTCCAAGACAAACTGGTGAGGGGGTGTACCTTTGTGGTAGAAGGCATGCTTTGCATTTCCCACTTTAACAATGACATTATGAGCTGTTCAGAAGCATCATTGTGGGAGATTGACCTGCCTTAAATAAATCCCTTAGCTTCTTGTTAAACTACAAACAAATGAGTTTATATATAGTTTAGTCTTGACATAATATCGTTTGGTAACCTTTAATACCTTTTTTCAATGAATTAATAGTGCTCTAAGAGTGCATACTTTGAATGTAGGAGGTCCTGGGTTCAATCTCCAGCATCTCCAACTGTTCTTCCTAGAGGAATTGTTGAACACGCAGGTCATTATGCTTCTTTAAGTGCCTTGACGTATGATTCTGGAAAGCCTATCTCTTCACCTTCTCATGGGTAAATAGAGCCCCCACTGTCAACAGTGATCAAAGACAACCTGACTTAGCTCAATTTTAGAGGGCATATTTGCAATCCCAAATTTCTACCTGTTGAAAACCTCTACCTGAGAAACCTCTCTTCTCACTTTCTCATGGGTAAATAGTGCCCTCGCTGTCGAGAATGATGCATGACAACCTGGTGGGGCATGTAGCTTTGCAATCTCTAGCATTTCCCACTTTAATAATGACATTGTGAGCTGTTCAGGTGCATAATCGTGGGAGATTGAGCGGTCTTAAATTAATTCTTGAACTACTTGGTAACCAACAAACAAAAGACTTCATATATGGCTTAGTCTTAGCACTGCATAACATTCTAAACTTAAGAAAGCACTTCTTAGTACTATTGCTGCCACTTTTGATGTATCGCTTCATTGTCTCCTAATAGTTGTAAGTCGCTTTGGATAAAAGCGCCAGCTAAATGCCTTGAGATAACATCACTAGTGAAAGCTTGAAACCCTTTTCAATGGGTACACAGTACCCTGAATTCATGATGTAACAGGAGCATTATTAAAGTCATGAGCACTTGTCACCCGAACAGGGACTTGAACCCTGGACCCTCAGATTAAAAGTCTGATGCTCTACCGACTGAGCTATCCGGGCTATTTCTTTGTAGGTCGGGCTAGTCGAAGACAACTTACAACAAGGACAGAGCGCAAGACAGCACTTGGCAATTTGATCGTGACTGGCAGGCGAGCATGGGATTTCGGTGTCATGTCGCGATAATAACATAACAAAATATAATAGAACTAGTAAACATTTCAAACCTTCAAACATGCTTTGCATGTATGAGGTCCTGAGTTTAATCTCCAGCATCTCCATCTCTTCTTATGAGTTTGTGAATTGTTGAGCACGCTCATTATTGTGTATTGATGTATGATTCTGAGAAGCCTCTCTCTTCACCTTCCTATGGGTAATTAGAGCCCTCACTGTCAAAAATGATCCAACACAACCTGATGAGTGGATATAGCTCTATGGTAGAGAGCATCCCACAATCCTCATTTTTACCTGTTGGAGAGTTGGCCTTGTGAAATAAACGTTGCTGGTTCTAATACCAGTATTTGCAGGAAACTAGTAATAGCACTTCTCCACTGCATGATAGGGCAAAAGAGACACAGGGGATGTAGCTCAGTGGTAGAGCGCATGCTTCGCATGTATGAGGTCCTGGGTTCAATCCCCAGCATCTCCAACTGTTCTTACAAGTCTGTGAACTGTTTGTTGCATCTTAAAGTCCATTTCTAAATGTTAGCATTCTCATGGGAAAATATAGCCCTCACTCTCAACAATGCTCCAAGACAAACTGGTGAGGGGGTGTACCTTTGTGGTAGAAGGCATGCTTTGCATTTCCCACTTTAACAATGACATTATGAGCTGTTCAGAAGCATCATTGTGGGAGATTGACCTGCTTCTTCTTATGAGTTTGTGAATTGTTGAGCACGCTCATTATTGTGTATTGACGTATGATTCTGAGAAGCCTCTCTCTTCACCTTCCTATGGGTAATTAGAGCCCTCACTGTCAAAAAATGATCCAACACAACCTGATGAGTGGATATAGCTCTATGGTAGAGGGCATCCTTACAATCCTCATTTTTACCTGTTGGAGAGTTGGCCTTGTGAAATAAACGTTGCTGGTTCTAATACCAGTATTTGCAGGAAACTAGTAATAGCACTTAGCCTCTATTTCTTAGCCTTTGTTAACGCCGCTGTTGCGCTGCCTCTTGAGGAGCCACAGCAATGCAGGAAAACAGATGTTCGCTCATTGTCGGTTGGTAGTCGTGGCCGAGTGGTTAAGGCGATAGATTAGAAATCCATTGGGGTTTCCCCACGCAGTTTTGAATCCTGCTGACTACGTTAGCTGCCTATTGGGTGTCTGGCTTACAACCATTTTTTACTTTGTCCAGGCATAATTGCTTGAAGTGAGATCATGATGCCTTGAACACCTTTTTCAATGAATTAATAGTGCTCTAAGAGTGCATGCTTTGCATGTAGGAGGTCCTGGGTTCAATCTCCAGCATCTCCAACTGTTCTTCCTGAATGAATTGTTGAACACTCAGCTCATTGCTTTCTCGCCTTTGATGTAACGATTCTGGAAAGCCTATCTCTTCACCTTCTCATGGGTAAATAGAGCCCTCACTGTCAACAGTGATCCAAGACAACCTGACTTAGCTCAATGGTAGAGGGCATATTTGCAATCCCAAATTTCTACCTGTTAAAAACCTCTACCTGAGAAACCTCTCTTCTCACTTTCTCATGGGTAAATAGTGCCCTCGCTAATCGAGAATGATGCATGACAACCTGGTGGGGGCATTTAGCTTTGGTAGTCCGCATGCTTTGCAATCTCTAGCATTTCCCACTTTTAATAATGACATTGCGAGCTGTTCAGGTGCATCATTGTGGGAGATTGAGCTGTCTTAAATTAATCCTTGAACTATTTGGTAACCCACAAACAAATGACTTCATACATGGTTTAGTCTTGACATAAAAGTACTAGTGAATGTTTCAAACCTTTTTAATGAACAGGAGTTTAAATACTTGGGATCAACAGTTCAGTGCGACAGGGAATGTGGAAAAGGGTGAAGAGGCGAGTGCAGGTGGAGAAAAGTGTCAGGAGTGTTGTGTGACAGAAGAGTGTCAGCAAAAATCAAAGGAAAGGTGTACAAGACAGTAGTGAGATCAGCTATGTTGTATGGGTTAGAGACTATAGCAGTGAGGAAAAGACAGGAGGCACAGATGGAGGTTGCAGAGATTTTGAGGTTCTCTTTATGAGTGACGAGGATGGACAGGATTAGTAATGAGCACATCAGAGGGACAGCTCATGTTGGCTGTTTTGGGGACAAGCTCAAAGGAGGCCAGATTGAGATGGTTTGGACATGTACAGAGACGGATAGTGGTTATATTGGTAGAAGGATGTTAGAGATGGAGCTACCAGGCAGGAGGGGAACCCCTAAAAGGAACAGCCAGAAGTAGAAGAAGAAGAGTTCATCCAAAATAAGAGATACATAAAAATGTAATCAATATTTACATCGTTTTTTTTTACTCACCCTTATGTTGTTTAAACCCCTGATGGCTTTGCCTTGGAACCAAAATGGAGAATTGTTTTCTCTTCACAGCAGCATGTAGAGATTTTTTGACCAGGATTTTGGCAGCTGATACCAGGTAGTCTATCAATTTCTTGTCATAATGATCAGCTGATACTGATGCACATTTCAAACCGTCAAGCTTTTTATTCTTGACATGTAATCTCTGTCACTCTTTACCTTTCTTCAAAGTTACACAGATATTGTCTTGGTTATATTATATTTGCATATGATAATGGCATGATTGTGTCATTAAAGCTTAACATTACTGTAATACATCCTCACGTGTTTTACATTATCAAATTGTGATGTTATTCTTGGCCGATACCAATCTGCAGCTGATCAATGGAAGCATCACCAGTGATATGTATTGTGAACGCCTCTTCTTGAGCAGTTATTAAGTAACTCTATCTGTTTGGATAAACACACGGTCACATGATGATCCTTTCAGAGAGCGCTGATGTGTAACATTATGGCTTTTATCATTACTCAACCAGGTTCAGGACATGTTGTTAAAATCACTAATAAAAATAAAACAATTCGGCAATAAAGTAGGAATGTAGTTTTATGAATTGCCCTGTGATTTCTGAACATCTAATGTGAAGTGGAAACATGGAAGTGGGCAGATATATTCACATGTTTTTAATGAAGGAAACATCTGGAAAGTTTAATTCTTGGCCTGTTAAGATGGACAGTGAAAGTATCTCGCAGTCATTGCCAAATGGTTTTGTCCGGGCAGACGTTAATTGTCTGAAATTTGCTCTAAAAATGTCCTAAAATCTGTGACTCAGTGTACTGTATATACTGTAAATGCTTGTCATTTCTAAGGTTTGATCAAGTGTAGCTTGGGACTTTTAATGGACGAGATAAAACGTCAGTCCTAACCTGTTTTCGTAAACTTGTGATTGTTTTCTGCATGTCTGTGACAAAGTCTTGGAAATCTTTTATTGAGGTTTCAGTGCTTGATTGTGGTGATACGCTGATGTTTACTGTAGCGTGAACATCTTCCAAAGTGCTGAAAAACAAACATGACAAAATGTAAAACTCTTTACATTATGATCGTATATAGAGCAGAGGTCTCCAACCTTTTTAAACCACGGACCGGTTTTGTTTTAAAAATATTTACACAGACCGGGTTGGTGGGGATGAAGGGAAATAAGTGAATAAATAACTACTTATTACATACTTATTTTGTTTTAATTTATTTAACATTTAATTTACATTAAATCATTAAACTGTTATCACCAGATAATGCTTTGAGCAAACATTGCCATTTGTCATGGAAGAATGACACATTATTTAATATGCATGTAAAAATATTAAATAGTCTACATTCTGAATAATATAAAAAGAAGACATTATTTAAAAGCTGAGATTTGTTTTAGATACAGAGTCATGATGATGATCATTAGGTTGATGTTGAATGTTGAAATGATTACACTAGTTTATTAAATAACATTTTGTTTGACTTTACTCACCTCTTTCCTTCATTTATAGACTGAAAGTAAACACATGAGAATCAGATTCACGTTCAGTTTACACTTCTGGAAAGAGTCATTGACAGGTGATTACTTTCAGCTGATCATCTGGTTTCCAATTTCTACTAAGTGCAGATGAACACCAACCGCTAGGGGAGCCAAAGAGTCAAAATGAATCAATTCCTTTAAACTGTTTTTGCTAGAAAATGATTCAGGGATTCATTCGGAATGAACGTTAAATTAGTAAGTTTAATTGTTTTATATTTGTTGTAGTTGACTGCATAAAGTGGCTCACGCCACTTTAATATAATATAATAATGTGCTCACCCTCAAAACCTGTATGTGACTCTTTCTTCAGTGTAACACAAAAGAAAATACTGTGAGAAACGTCTCAGTGATTTTGTGTTCATACTATGAAAGTCAATGTCGCTTTAATTATCAACATTCTTCAAAATATCTTCTTTTGTGTTTAGCAGTCATACAGGTTTGACATGAGGGTAAATAAATGGAGAAATCATTTTGAATCATCCTCTTCGAAGACAGAGATTTGGTGTTTATAAGAAAAATCAATAGATATTTGGCAGAAAACACATAATGGTGTCTGTTTTAAGCTGCAAAATTATAAGCAAATAATAAATCATAAAAGAGAGCTTTTTTTCATCATCATCACTATCCTCACGGGACAAATTAGGAAATATATTAGACATACATACATGTAACATTTTACAATTACACATGAATCACTCTCATAGCAAGTTAAAATATATGCATAACATATATTGATTAGTTTATATAAAACATAAAGACATCAGGTCATAATGAAACCAAAGCCTTCCAGTGACCAATATTAGCATTTAAAATATACACTACAATACAACTTACACATGTGTACACATTTGAACATAACATCTTCATGCAGCTCTTAAATATAAAAGTGATGCTCTTCACAGTGATGCCAAAGATGATCCATTTCAGGTTCCTTAAAAAACCTTTTAGCAAAGATACTTACTGTAAAGAACCATTTCTTTCTTATCTTTTCAGTTCTAAAGAATCTTATGTAAACCGGACAGTTCTGTGGATGTTAAAGGTTCTTTATGAAACCATGCAGCCAAAAATGGTTCTTCTATGACGTCATGGAGTACCTTTATTTTTAAGAGTCTAGAAATATGTTAATTGACATATTCTTTTATATTAGTAGACAACATTGTTGAACACTGGATTCATTCCCAAACTTACCTATATCTAGGAATGTAAAAGAAAACTTTTGTAGAAGTTTCCTCAATGTCATAAGGGACTTCTTCACACATCTGATGGTTTGGATTTCTTTATTTATTTAACCTAACACGTTTACTCGCTTCATATAAAGTATCAGGACTTTCTGACACTCATGATCACAGGGAAAATTTCCTGCTGGATGCATGAATATGGTTGAAGAGAATAAAGAAAGGAATTATAAAGAAACTGAAACTGATATAATCACTGTTAATCGACTGACATAATAGCTGAATGGTCAGAGAAAGTTAAATACATTCATGATGTAACCACACAAACAGATCGCTCAATATCAGCATGACTTTGTGTGTTTGATAGCTGGATTGACATTGTGTAACAGTAGCAGTCTTTGTTAGTCTGTATAATACAATATATAAATGAAGCAAAGAAAGCCACAAAAATAATCCATGAATGATGAGTCACTGTGACAAGACTTCATCACACCATCTATGAAACTTTCAAGAAACTTTCTAAAAATTAAAGACAGTCAAGTGACTTAAACATGTGGTTCCCAGACAGCAAAAATAATTGATTTAACATTGAATCGATTATGAATAGGTTATTTCCAACACTGATTCAACATTCTTTGCTATCTAGGAATGTAGTAATGTTTGACAAACATGTTTCTAGTGACAGATTCTGTGTCTTGTACAATTCTGTGGCAGAGAATTTGCCATGTACTTGTTTACATGAAAAATACAGAAAAGATGTGTGTCAAAAAATATCAAGATATCTGTCTTTAAAAGGTTTAAAAAGTCATGAAAACCACAAAAATCTTTGTTTATTTAACACTGAACTTAACATGTTTTATGTGTATAGCTTTTTACAATTTATATTGTTAGCAGCTGTACAGAACACATTAACTATAAGCAATACTTTAGGTGTAATAAAAATACACACCCATTCACAGACAACACACAAACATACAGCACAAACACATAACACACACATACTGAAAAACATACTGAACACTAAGAGTGTTAGAAATCCTGAATGGTAAGATAACATTGTGCTTCTTAATAGATAACATTATTTCTTAAAACAAACTTTAATATCTATTAAGATCATCCAAAGTTTTAATGCCGCCTGGCTAGCGACTTCCCATTATCTGCAGACAGACCCTCTCCTCTCTTGCAGTCTGCAGACAGACCTCTTTTGTGTCTGTTCAAACGCATTCAACCACATGAGCATATTAATAATCCGGAAGTGGTTGATGACCTCAGGAAATGAGTTGAAGATTGATTAAGCTCAAAACTTTTTAGACCCCGTTTACACCTGCATTTAGCATTGTCCACTTGTGATCCGGTTCATCAAGTCTTAATACCAGGTGTAAACGGGGTCTAAAAGTTTTGAGCTTGTCCACTTCAAAGGTAGTCCTGAGGTAGTCAACCACTTCCGGGTTGCTGTTGTAGTGTAGGACCATATAAATATATATATATATATATATATATATATATATATATATATATATATATATATATATATATATATTGTAACTTCTCTTTCTTTTCTTGTTTTTAGATTAGCCACATATGAGGGTTTTCTCACTAAGATCAAATAAAGCACAAATATGAACTTCAGCAAACAGTATTTCTTTTTTATCACATTTATTCACCCAATGAGAATATGTTCTTAATTATATACAATAAAAGAAAAATAAGAAATAAGTCTCGAAACCTAGTCCTTGATTTTACACCACAGAAATCTTCATAAAAGTTCTTATCTGAGAAACGATGATCCATCATATGGAAAAAGTGTTACTTGTATTCCGAAAAAAAAACATTGAGTGCGTTGAAATATGTTGCTCCTCTTTATAGTTGACAACCTCTAACTGGTAACGCTAATAGCTGAATAAGCCTTCCCAAAGGAATCCACATCAAAGCTTTTTTCCAATCCTGGATGTTGAGCTTAAAACCAAAGGTTTCTCAACTAGAACTTGGTAAACTTTCAGTTCAAAGTAGCCACCAAGAAACATGTGTTCCCTCTACCCAAACTGAACTCTTCTTCAGGCAATTACTAGCCTGATATACAAACCAGGAGAGTCTAACGAGCCCTCTAGTGTCTCGTAGTATTACCACATAATGAATTCTTATTTGAACCAGCAAAACTGTGACAGACATTTCACTCTGTTACATACCCTCCGATGTTTAAAAATTTGTCACATCCGTAGCAAAATTTCAAGTTCTGCACATGATATGTATCAATGACCGAGGGATCAGAAAAAAAAATAACGCGGTAGTTCACAGGTCCTAACTTTTTACTACCTTTGCAGGCCCTTTCCATCTAGGAACAGTTTGGCCATGAAAGCATCATCGGGCCTTGGATAACGGATGAGATCGCACCCATACCACATCTCCTTCACAGAACTCTTGATTCCTTCTGCGCTGGTTGTAATACCGTCTTTGGTGCTGTTGTGCTTTCTCCACATTAGCTTTAACCAAGTCGATTAGCTGAGAGTGCGTTCCAAAGTACTGTAACCTCGAATGGTCTGGATCAGGTGGATGTTGGAATGCTAGTTCTAATGGTCCTTTTAATTTCCTTCCAAGAGCTGCATTTCGGCTGGTGTATATCCTGTGCTTTCTGCCATGCCGAATTCAGGGCAAAACGAAATTCAGGAATCCACTGATCCCAACTTCTGTGGTTCTCTTGTACATAGGAAGCTAGCATTGTTTTGAGATTTCTGTTGATCTGTTCCAGTTAAAGTTAGTTTGAGGGTGATAAGCGTCAGAAGTTAACTTTTGAATGACTTTCCATTGTTTGCATATCGTGGTCATGAGATTTGGCGTGAACTGCTTTCCACGGTCTGACACAAGGTAAGTGGGTGTTCTAAACGAGTGAAAGATTTCTTCAAATGAGAATTCGGGCAATGATGAGGAGCTTTTATGACCCTTTAGTGGAAACAACTCCACCCATTTAGAGAAATAGTCCACAACTACTAACAGGTACTTTCGTGTTGCTTGGAACTTCTAGGGAAAGGACCCATTATGTCATCCCCATCGTAACCGGGCTCCACTACTGGTATACTCTGCAGCATACCTGCAGTCTTAGTTGTGGATGGCTTTGTATTGTTGACATACAGGTACATACCTTGCAGTACTGCCAAACGTCATTTCTTATGCTGGGCCAATACACAAAAATCAAGCAGGCGCATTAGGGTCTTAAAACTTCCTAAATGGCCACTCAATGGACTGTCGTGAGCGTAAGACAAAAACGTCTTTCTAAAAATCAGCAGGAATCACTATTTGAAGTTTTTTGTCCTCTCTTTCCTTCAGGGACACTCCTAAAACAACTCCATTCTTGCAAACATAGTGCATACGCGCTGCGTCGTCACTTTTCTCTCTGCTGGTTTTGGATATCAAATCCTGAATCTCCTTGTCATCATTTTGAACTTTTGCTGATTTGTTCAAGATCAACTGGTAGAGCCGTAAGCAGGTGAAGATTTTTTTCTGGTGCTGTATTTAAAAGAAAACTAGGTCCTGTGTGGGGATTAGCCTCTGACAGTGCATCAGGAACCACATTACACTGTCCCTTACGGGTAACGCATTAATGAAATGAAACCCCTGGAGCCGTATTGTCCACCTTACTAACCTGGAGGATGGCTTTGTATGTTGGAATGCCCAGACCAACGCATGATCTGTTACCACCTCAAAAGGTTTGCCCTCCAGGTAATGTCAGCCATTTTTCCACAGCCCATACGACTGCTAGACACTCTTTTTCTGATGTAGAGTAGGCTCTCTGCTCCCCTCAAAAGCCGAGATGCATATGCCACCACTGTTCGTGGTCCTTCTTCTTCTTGAGTTAATACTGCTCTAAACCATACTCACTGGCATCTGTCTGGACTTTAAAGAGCACGGTTAAAATCAGGTGAGATTAAAACCGGAGCACTAATGAGATCTTCTTTGATCGTCTCAAAAGGCTCTTTGGCACTCTTCAGACCAGATCCATTTTGCACCTTTTTCTTTAGAGCGTGAAGTGGAGCAGCTTTTCAGAAAAATTCTTAATAAACCTGTGATACCAGCCTGAAAGACCCAGAAATCTTTGGACCTCCTTTGACTGATGTAGGTATTGGGAATGATTGGACAGCTTCGATATCTTCTCTGAATCGTCTTGACTCCATCTGCAGAGATGATGCTGACCTAGAAATGTCAGTGATGTCTTGATGAAATTGTGCATTTCTTCATATTAAGAGACAAACCAGCTTTTGAAGACAAGTGAACACTTTCTGTAGATGTTGAATGTGGGTTGAAATAGAAGGAGAGTAAACAATATCATCAATGTAGACCATGCAGAATTTGTTTTTGTGCTCTCTTAGTACCTGCTCCATAAGCCTTTGAAAGATGCTGCTGAATTTTTAAGTCCGAAGGGTAGACATAAAAATTCATATAATCCCCTGAAGCTGTACAAAACGCTGTCTTTTCAACACTGGACTGTTCCATCTCCATTTGCCAGTACCTACTTTTTAGGTCCAAAGTACTGAAAACCTTGGCTCCTTTTCAGTGATTCCAGGATATCTGTAATTTGTGGCATAGGATAGGCATCCAGGTGAGTCTCTTTGCATTCAGTCCTCTGTAATCTACACATAGTCTCATATTCCCATCCTTTTTGTCTACCACTACTACAGGTGATGCCCACGGGTATTAGAAGGCTGGATGATTTTCTTCTCAAGCAGTTCTTTCACTTGCCCTTCAATAAAGTCATTTTAAAACAGAAACTTTGTATGTTTTTTTAACTGGTTGCTGATCAGTTGTAATGATCTGGTGTCGTATTATGTTAGTTCGGCCTATGTTTAGTGTGCATACCGTTGGCCATTTCAACATCAGGTCTTTCAGCTGTGCTTGTATTTCTGGTGTGGTTTCAGCATGCATAGCAGCTTCACTGTATGAGGTGATAGTCTTCTTCACTGATGGTAGCAGACTTATCTGTATCCGGGACAGCCATATAAAAATGGTTGTTGGATGGTCCACCATGTGAATATAACGGGAAAGTGCATTTCTGCTTGTAAAACATCGTAGAAGATGAAAGTGCAAAGTGTTAAAATCTAAAACCATTTTAGATTTTGCAAAAATCAAGACCCAGGATTACGGATACTACTAAATCCTTATCTTCCATCACAAAAAATCCACTTCAAATCGATCTTCTTTGGATCTCACACATCCATCTCACCTTACCGATAGCTTTTGCGATTGTCCATTTGCTAAAATAAAGTTCTGTTTACTTGCACAAAGCTGATCATCTCCTTTTTTGTTTAGTTTCTTCCATATTTTATACTGGACGAAAGTGAAAAGTACTACCAGTATCAATTATGGCGCTGATGGTAGTGTGGTTGATGGTCACAGGCAGCTGAAGATTTTGGTACCCTTTTGTAGCATTGGGGTGGTCCATCAGCATTAGTTGGTTATCTTGAGTTCTTTTCATCATTGCAGGCATTTTCCTGTTTTGCTCCTCAGTGTTAACTAAACTCCAGTGACTTTAGCTCCCATCCAATCCTTTTCAATTTGTGTTCCCAAACGAACCAATTCATCCACAGTTTTAGCACAACAGCTCCTCAGCAAACTGGCTAATCTTGGGTTGCAGTTTCTGAGAATAGCATGAACAATCTCTTTCTTCAGTCATATCAGGTTTATTTCTCATACAAAGAGCTCTGTAATGATATGCAAAATCCTAATACTTTCTTTGTTTTGCTGTCTCCTACTTACAAGTCTCTGTACAGCTACTTTGAAATCCTCATTTAAAAATGCAAAACAAAACTTCTCCTTAAAGGTTTCCATGCATCTATGTTCTTCCTTCTCTGCCCTCCACCAGTCTTTCGCAGTCCCTTTCTTAAAACCACAGAAAGCGATGCCAGTAATTCTTTGTCAGACAAAGGCCTAAGATTAAAATACTCCTCAACTCTCTCAACGAAAACAACTGATCATCCAAACTTATGCTGGTGAAACTGGGGAACCCAATTTAATCGGTGGATTATACGCTTGCTGGACATGGTAGGCAGTGATTGGTATGGTTGCCTAGAACGTGTATCTGTAAATTGTTTAATTTCTGTTTGCGCAGTTTTATGATGACTGACCGTTTTTGCAGACATGGGGAGTAGATGAAAGTGGGTTTAGAGCTTGAATCCTCTGATCTAGTTGTTTATCTCTCCTTTTAGACAATCAACCATGCTCTGACCTAAATCAGTTATTCTACTGTCCAGTTGCACTTTAATTCGATCACATTCCCTTTTTCATTTGGTAGGTAATCTTATCTTCAAGTTGTTTCATCATATCCATTACTGTGTCTTGAATCACAAAATCACTCACCCGATGCTCAATGTCGCTGAGGTGTTCTTCAATGTTAGTTCAACGTTGAATTGTTGCCTTTCCATTTGAATACACCTGCTCTTCATCAAATTCTAACGGTGGTGGTGGTGGAAGTGGAATGAAATCATCTGGATTGTCAGGGTTGGCCTGGAAACAACACTTGTTCTACCAATTTCTCTTTTTCTTCTTCGGAGTCAATATAAAGTCCACTAAAAGTGTCCATCATCTCATTAATCGGATCTCTTATCTGAGTGAATGCATCACCCGGAGAAATCCAGCGATGGACCTTTGATCTCATCCCTATCCATTTCAGATGGTTAGATTTAATTTATTTCTCAGATTAAAATCTTTGAATTTACTTTTGCTGTTAGTTCCTTTATTTGATCATTTTAAAATCATTTAGTGATACACCCTAGGTTCAAGTCTAATTTAGTTGATTAAGTCCCCTGTTAGAAGCCATTTTGTAACTTCTCTTTCTTTCTTGTTTTTAGATTAGCCACATATGAGGGTTTTTCACTAAGATCAAATAAAGCACAAATATGAACTTCAGCAAACAGTATTTCTTTTATCACATTTATTCACCCAATGAGAATATGTTCTTAATTATATACAATAAAGAAAATAAGAATTAAGTCTCGAAACCTAGTCCTTGATTTTACACCACAGAAATCTTCATAAAGTTCTTATCTGAGAAACGATGATCCATCATATGGAAAAAGTGAGTTACTCATTCCGAAAAAAACATTGAGTGCGTTGAAATATGTTGCTCCTCTTTATAGTTGACAACTCTAACTGGTAACGTTAGCTGAATAAGCCTTCCCAAAGGAATCCACATCAAAAGCTTTTCCAATCCTGGATGTTGAGCTTAAAACCAAAGGTTTCTCAACTAGAACTTTGCAAACTTTCAGTTCAAAGTAGCCACCAAGAAACATGTGTTCCCTCTACCCAAACTGAACTCTTCTTCAGGCAATTACTCGCCTGATATACAAACCAGGAGAGTCTAACGAGCGCCCTCTAGTGTCTCGTAGTATTACCACATAATGAATTCTTATTTGAACCAGCAAAAACTGTGACAGACATTTCACTCTGTTACAATATAATACCTAGACACAACATTGGCCGCTTCTGTCCGTTGCTGTGATACATCAACGCACCGCCATATTGTCTCGGTCATGAGTCCCCTTTGAATCAAGTGCTGACTAAACCATAAAGCTGCGATTTATCAAGATTAAAATAAAACGCTTTCTATTTATCAACTGATATCAGTGATTTATGACCTACCTGCAGGTGTCCTACCTGGTGTCCAAAACAATCTCCGATAGTACGACAAGATAGTTTGAAAATATGTATTTAATAAGGAATTGCAAAGAGCACACTTGTCATGTATATTTTGGACTTTTAACTTTTGGTTAAGAATTGTGGAGGCATCCCTAATGTAATATAATTAATTTCACAAAAAATAAATAAAGTCTTTTAACTGACGAAAAAGATTTTCTGTAATCTCACCGTTTTGTTTTTCTTGGGCTTCAGGTCAAGAACATACCTTGTTCTCTTTGAAATACTGAGAAAAATAGTAATGTGCATCTTAAGTAATAATCTACCATATTTGAGAAAACAAGCAGGCAAATAAAAATACAATCACAGTGGCGGCTCCTTTCTGTATTTGTTTCACAGAATTGAAATGTTGCAGTTATTTTACAGATATATATACTCCAAAAACAGACAATCACTGATGGATCCTCTCTGGTACAACAACAGTGCATTTAATATATTCGTAATATAGTACAAATATGAAATAGCAAATAATATGTACAGTAGTATAATTATATGAATATGAACAACAGTCAAAAAAAGTAAATCATAAATAAATCAATTGCAGAATAACAATAACAATAAAATGAATACTGTGAAAAGTAACATAATATAATTCAGTATAATATCATAATAGTAATAGATTGATAATAGTAATATGTATATTGTATATATATATGATAATAATAATACATTAGAAATAGTAGGTTGGCATATTCGATTTGAGTGAATATGACAAAACTGAAACTATTTCTGGAAAGAATTTAAAAACTTTCTAAAGTCTCTACTCATTAGCTAAATAAGCTTATCGCTAGCAATTAATAGTCTGACTCCTACTGATAGAGTCAACAACATGTTTTAATGACCAAATACAAACAAAAATAACTTTTTAGTCTTACATGTTACAAACTGTTTTAAATTGTGCAGCACATGAAACAGGCATTTTTCTCCAGTCCAGTAATGAGTTATGGAAACGTTGACCTGACTAAGATGGCGGCAGCGTTGACGTCGCGATCCAGAGGCCAATGTCACGCCTAGTTATTACATACATGTCTATCGTGTAGACGCACATGAATGCTGTTCAAACAGACACAAAGACCGCCTTCTACAAACTTACAACCCTGAAATGAGATGCCCAAATGTTCATAATAAACAAACAGGCACGATTTGATGGAACTTAGGAGAAGGAGGCATGAAATTCAGGGAATCTGCAAACAGATCTCCTGCACAACTGCTGTGTGTCATTTTCATTATCAGCTAAACATTTCTAAACTCTCATTTCGGCATTATTGAATGTTTTATATAAATTGATCATTGCATTATGTTGTTTGAATTAGATTTGGATTATTGCTTTTGTTTACCTGATTAATACATTTCTTATGTTTGTATTCATTCTAAATACTTTTAATTACTGTCTCTAGTATCTCTCTAACAAACTGAACAAACATTTAGTTAGTTGTGTCTGTATTTGTGTAACGCAGATGCTGACCTGTTTGTAATGCCTTTATTCTTTCCTGAAATGCCCCAAAAATAATCTTACAGGTTATTCAAAATCATTGCTGAAAAATACAACCTCTAGGGAAATTACAGAGCACCTTTGTAAATATCAATGATGCATGTTGTTGTAAATAAACATAATAAAACCCTATATTAAAACTATTTCTCTGCAACACCTTGTTTAGAAACCTGTTCAGTAAGGTGTGAAGCTTTAAATCTGAACAGTGTACACTGTAAAAAATAGTATGTGCTATTTACTTTAAATTATGGTAACAATATTACACATATTATTTTTGAGCAGTTTAAGGCTTGATTTTTTAGCATAATCTACTTAAATAAATTGTGTAAAAAAAATCCTAAATTATTTAGCCTGACACATGATTTTAAAAATATTAATGGAATGTGCATTTTTAGTTTAAGCAAATAAAACACAACTTACTCATATGTATTAAGGAAAATTAATTTTCCTAATATATATATATATATATTTTTTTTATGATGAAATAAATACATATACATTACTGATGTTAAACATGCTTTTATTCCATGTTCCACTTGGTAAACAATTTGTAAAACAGTCTATATAAAACTAATACAGTCTATTACAGCAGTTTTAATGTCTGAAAAAATACAACTATTTTAAAACACTGCTTGAATTTTTTGCCATTGAAAAAAGTTTAACATTTTTGAATACAAATTCGTGTTGGAACAGTCAAACAACCTGAAAAGATCTTTGTATAGATAAAAAAAGGCAGTTAAACTGTTGTAGAACACGCTGTTGAACAATCTGAAAACCACAATTAAAAACAGTGCAGGGCATTTTCACCAACACATGGTAATGTCTCTCAAAATCTAACACATAAGTTTGTTTTGAGTGCTTGTAATTTGGGGAAAACCTGCAAACATCGAAGTTCCAGGAACAGCTTCTGAATAGCCCCAAAGGTGTGCCTCCAGCTGTTTGGGGTAGGTGAGGTTTAGTGCATATGTGAGTCCAAGAAGAATTGGCGCAGGATCTAGCCAGATCCTCTAAGCCAGCCATGACTTGCACACCCTCCAAAATAATTCTGAAGTCCTCGTGGCTATCCTCTTGCAGACAGCAATTTTCAATATGTGCTGCAGGAGACTTTGTTGCAAATCCTCATTGTTACACTGTAAAATAAACATGAAATATTTTATTAGAAGGTCTGTCATTTATAAAGTTAAGGGTTATTCCACCCCAAAATGAAATTTTGTCATTAATCACTTAACCCCATGCTGTTCCAAACCTGTAAAGCTTTGTTCATTCGCAGGCAGAAAAAGTATTCTCGTAGCTTCAGAAAATTATGGTTGAACCACTGATGGCAGATGGACTATTTTGACAACGCTCTTTCATATGTTTCTGGGCCTTAACAGTGTTATTTACTTGACAGCCAATGGGACAGCCACAAAGCTCCTGGTTTTCATCCAAAATATCTTTAATTGTGTTCCAAAGATGAACAAAGCTTTTACAGGTTTGGAAACGATTGGGTAAGGATTAATGACAAAATTTTCATTTTGGGGTGAAGTAACCCTTTAATGTGTAAGGCTGAAGATGTTAAAAAAGTCTATTAAGAGCTTAAAAACACAGAAAGTAAATCATTGTGTAGACTGACACTATAACAAACTCAAGTATAGTATAACTAATGACAGACAGGATGGTTTCAAAAATGTTCACAATATTTCATTTATTTTATTTACATTTCGCTGACACTAGTGTAAGAAAGAAATAAGTTTGTGTAAACAAATTATGTTTAAATGAGGAACCTAATGGATTAAACTAAGTAGTGTTTCAGTTTTGTAAAGAAAACAAAATGTCAAATGCAGTTTTGTGAAAAACTATAAATGTCTGAAATAGTATTTTCTACATTGTAATTTCTGGATGAGGTCTTCCTCCTTTTCACCTGTTACTGACCAAGCAACGGAGGACAACATCTCTTGTCTCATCTATGTTTTGATGTAAGGCCTGAGGAAACAAAAGTGTACAAATTAGTAATATTACCAATTAAATAAATAATGAAAAATACCAATAAAAACCTGGTGTATGGCACCCATTTCTTCTTCAAAATCTCGCTAAGTGCTCCTCCTTTGCAGGAAAAATATTGTAATAAGTTTAGGAGTTTAGGAAATCCAACATCTCTCATAAATGTTGGCTCAAGGTGCAGAGTAGTAATTCTCCTAAATTCTTCATTAATCTAAAAAATAAAACAAAAACAATCGATTATAAATATTTATAGATGACAACCATATTTGATTATCAGAGATGGTGCTTAATGACTATAAGGCAGATTTAAAATGTCTACAGTGTACCTGGAGACAATGTCAAACAGAGCAGGCCAGCGATCTCTAAATTCTGCAACACCGCACTATCTTCAACCACCTCATGTCTCGGAGAGCAAAGGTTTTGACATTTTTTCTTTCACCACGCTTTTTTGACATTTTTGCAGGTTTCCTGTTCTCTGTGTTTCTTCTTTGCAGTGAGTTACATGCAACTTCAGGAAAACCAAACTTACTTGAGTCGCCTTCTATAATCAGCCATCTTGTACTTCAGGCTCATCTGCCAGCCATAAAAGCCAGAAAACTGCCTGGTTCTTTCAGACATGGATATTTTCAGATAAGTGCTTCAGCAACACTGGCAATCTGGATCCCAGAAGGATAGGATGTAGGTATGAATAGCCTTTACTAAATGCTCATTTATATCCCTCTTCACAGTTTGACATTTAGAAAGCTGCTATCTTTCTTGTAAGCCTCCATGCCCTTTTTGAGGACCAGTTCTGCTTCTGGAGAAAAGATGGATTGGGAACTCCTGAGGCTTGTTTGTACTCAACAAGCTGCACATCCCCACTTGACTGAAGACAATAAGATCGCAAATGTTCATCATACCAAGAACTAAAAGTCTTGACAATGAAACGTAAGACTCTGGTCCAAAACAACAATCTGCATAATTTCGGCAAAGTCAGGTAAACCTCCAGTGCAACCATATATAAGGCAAAACCATGCCCACTCTGTATGTTGTTCCAAGGTATGACACTGAAGTGGTCAAAGACACACTTGTTTGATTTGAAATGTTTCTCTTATGGCCTCCTGTACCCCTCTACATGCAGAAGTTCCAATGGCATATTGGAAACTTTACTCGTGATACAATGAGGTGCTCTCTCAGGAGTGTTATGTAAGTGGTAAGCCATCATTAGCTGATGCCTTGTAGCAAGGCATCAGTAACGATTTTTGAAATTTGTTGTATGTCCTCATTACACGCTTTGAAAAGCTATGCTTAGATTCAAAGCATATGGTCCAAAGTCCAACAATTGGACCGAAAGACTCAATCAACTGAGAATAGTGCTCCAAGAAGTGATGTTTTGGGAGCAGTCTTTCATGTGGGAAAAGTTCAAGAAATTGATGTTGATGTTCTGATATCTTGGAGTCAAGATAACCAATACTTTCTGCAGTGTGGACAGGTGACACAAACCAGTTCAACAATATCTTTTAAAGTCAAGTGAGAATTTGCCAAGCAGGTTCATCTAAAGGTATCTTGGACCCAATCAAAAATGGCAGAAGTCTGATAAGAGCCCAGTTCTCATGCATATTACCCCTACACTTCCGACGCAGCAAAATTTGGGGGTATTGCATGAGGGCTGTCTGTTTTGTCTGTCCATTTGTATGGAAAGAGTGCAATTCTGTTCCCCATTGAGTCTCACTTAAAGTGAAATATTTCTTCTTCACAAGGACAGAGAGGCACAGTGCTAGCTCCATGGGAATGACACCTTCAATAAGTCATGGGCTATGTCTGGGGATAGCCAGTAGTGAAATGAAAATGCTTCAGTTTGTCAGTAAATGGACAAACCTTTTGACACCAAAGCAGTGGGTGAGTGTAGGATTCTCCTTCACAGTCTGAACATGAAGCGCGAAGACTCCTTTGTTCTTGGAGGAAAAGAACCTGATCTCACTTCTTTCCTGAAATTCAGCATGGCGGCCAAGGCAGAATCGACAGATGTAATCCCCATTAAAACTTTCTTCAAACTAAACCACCAATTGCATGTGGCACTAAGGTTATCTGCTACCACACTGACCACAGTCCCTTTGATGGTTTTTCCATATCTAGCAATGAAAACCCCTTCCTGCTCCAATATAGAAAGATCATTCAAAAAGAGGTTCCAAAATGACATCATATCCATACATTTTACTTCATCAGCTTTGCTGAGAACAGCCAAATTTATTGATGTAAGAGCAGATCATGATTCAGGTGGCAAATTTGCCAAAACCCAATACACTGCTGTGATTTTGTGCTCTTTCTTGGATGTTCCAAGCGATTGCACACTTCCAAAGTCACTAGCATATAGAATCAGAGAGATTTTCATCTCATCTTCAGCATAAAAATTCATTTTCCTTGAAATATCTGCCATTAACAAATGACTTAAATGGTGATGGGACCCCTGAACTCCGCTGAGACGCTTCCAAGTTCATGTGCTGGCTATTCAACACTTGCTGCAATGTCTGGAGAATAGGTACATACTGATAGTGTTCCACGCCAGCAGAATCCAAAAATATATTCCACAGGTTCAACAACTTTCAAACTGTCTTTAAAATATAATCTTTAAAGGAAGAGCCAAGGGGACCCCCTGCCTCTAGTGCTGATTTTATGGGACTGAGATTACAAAGTTCACTGACAAACTCATTAATACTCTCACTGAGAATAGTTCCCTCCCTCCGGTAGGCCCTCAAGCCACAAGATCCACGGAGGAGGGAGAGGAGGCAGGGTGTCAGGAGGCTCGGGGTCAGGAGGCTCGGGGTCAGGAGGCCTGGGTCTGGGTCTGAGGCTCTGGGTCTGGGTCTGGAGGCACGGGCTCTGGAGGATCGAAGCCTGGAGGATCGGGCTCGAGGATCGGGCCTGGGAGGATCGGGCTCGGGAGGATCGGGCTCTGGGGCAGGCTGTGACTGCTCTGGTGCAGGCTGCAGCTCTGGGCAGACTATGCGGTGGCTGCGTCAGCCTAGTGACTCTGGAGGCTGGAACAGGGCCTCGGAGGCTTCGGGAACAGGGCCTCGGAGGCTGGGAACAGGGCCCTGAGGCTGAACAGGGGGCCTCGAGAGGCTGGAACAGGGCCTCGGAGGCTGGGAACAGGGCCTCGGAGGCTGGGAACAGGGCCTCGGAGGCTGGGAACAGGGCCTCGGAGGCCGGAACAGGGGCCTGGAAACTGGGGGCCTAGAGGAGACAGGAACTGGGGCCCAGAGGAGGATTATCTAGGGACAGACTAGCTGATATAGATGACTTCAGACAGGACTTCTCAGGAACAAACAGGCTTGGACAGTCTACAGTGGAGGGATTACTAGGAGCTGGGACACTTTGAGGGGGAAACCTGCTTTGTGACACAACACCAGAGGTCTGACTACTTAGACACTCTAACCAGAGCTGGATGGATGACATTCTTTGGGGAGGTAGGCCCAGGGACAGGGATTCAGCAACCTGACTACAACTACTAATCTGGGGTGAAGCCACTACGCCAATTGAGAAGAACCAAAGTTAACTTGACTAGGGCTGCATTGAGACTGCATAACTGAATTGCTAGGAGAACCACTTGCACCCTGTGCTAGACTAGAGGTATGACACATGGATCGACTGACTAAAACTCCCTTTGGGAGCTAGAAGCATACGAATTCTGGGATGCATTACTACTAGTGGGTTGGCTAGAAGCAGCTGTAGGCAAGGAAACAAGATTAGAATAACCAGGGGTAAAATAGACTTGAGAAATTTTGAGACTGTAGGGACACATCACCAAGAGTTCCATTACCTCCCTGTGTAGAAACCAACTGACACGAAGCTTTGTCACTGGTGGTCTAGAACTGCCCACAATTGCTGCATGCTAGCTTTGATCGCTAGATCAAGCTAACGCCTGGCTGGTGAGTCTTCCCGCTGAAGACAAAAGCTTTGCATGTATAATGGGACTTGCTGGCAGGCTGGACTGGAAACACTAAGTTGCTGTGAAGACCCACTGTGAAAACTACTCTTGGCTTGAGGGACCAAGCTGACTAACACCTGCTGAAATAGTGCTAGAACTGCCCTGAGAGCTTGCAACACTAGTTTGCTGTGTGAAAACAGCCTGAGGTGAGATGGGTTTGAAAGACTCAGATGAGAGTTTACTTAGACCCTACTGAGAATGGGGCAAATAAACACTACACGCTTCTACTTTCTCCCCTGAGAGGACATAAACTGAGCTGATGTACCTCTCTGAGGCCCAATCAGTGAAGCTGGAGAGTGCTGGCTAAATAAACCTGATTACTTGTGGACTGACTAGAAGCCAGCCGTGAGGAACTAAACTTGGAAGGAGATCCAGAAGAAAACTGGCTAAGGGTACCTTGAGGCGGACAGGACCACTGAAAACACTAACGCCTTCCAAAAACACGCTTCCTAGAGCCAACCTGAGAATGGGCAAGGACACCACTATAAGCACTATTTCCTCCTGGTTAGAAGCAAACTGACTGGAAGATCCCATTTGGGGTGACGAGCAACGAGAGCAACTGGTCTATATAAACCCTGATAGTTCCTAGATTGGGTAAAAACATCTTGTGGTGAAGTTGCAAACATTGTCCTTGACTGACTTGAGTGATGAATGGAGACACAATTGGTGTCACTTGAGGGCTGACTAAGCTCTTTCCACAGGTGAAGAACTAAGCTTGCTAGTGGTCACTGAACTAAGAGAATACAAGGTAGGGATCTCTTGAGATGACATGGGGAAGTAATTGGAAGGGGAATCTAGGGCAGCGCCTGGGAATTCTGAGAAATCTAGGAAAGAGTCTGGGAACTTTGGAGATTCTAGAACAGAAACTGGGAACTCTGGAAGTTCTAGGACATAGTCTGGGAACTCTGAAGTTCTAGGACATAGTCTGGGAACTCTGGAAGTTCTATGACACAGTCTGGGAACTCGGAAATTCTAGGGCACAGTCTGGGAACTCGGGAAATTCTAGGGCACAGTCTGGGAACTCGGAAATTCTAGGGGTTAGTCTGGGAACTCGGGAAATTCTAGGGCACAGTCTGGGAACTCGGGAAATTCTAGGTACAGTCTGGGAACTCGGGAAATTCTAGGGCACAGTCTGGGAACTCGGGGCGGAGCCTGGGAACTCGGGGGCGGAGCCTGGGAACTCCGGGGCGGAGCCTGGGAACTCCGGGCGGAGCCTGGGACTCCGGGCGGCCATCTTGGCCGGACTTGACTCTCTGAGGCGGCCCTCTTGGCCGGGACTTGACTTCCCGGAGGCGCCCCTCTTGGCCGGGACTTGACTCTCGAGGCTGCCCTCTCGACTGTGGGCATGGAGGGGCTTACACCCACAACTGGCCAACACTCCAATCCATACTCGCCTCTAAGCTCTCAGAAGGCCCCTCATCCAGACAGCTTGGCCCATGTCGCTGCTCAGCCCCCAAAGGAACAGACGCTTCTGGTGGTCTTCGGGAGCCCCCGAGGCTATCCCGGCAGACGGCGAAGCATAGGGTGTAGGCTCAATCGATTCCTCCTCCTGACCCCGAGAGAGAAGGCTCTTTGCGTGGGCGGCCTCCATCCTGGTGAGAGAGAGAGAGGGAAAAAAACAGAAAACAAAAGGGAAAAAGACACAAAACAGACAGGTACTGAATCCTCAACGCCTGTTATCTTTGTTGGTCAGGGATACTGCTACGCACTGCTGGGTAGGAAGACCAGAACGCCAGAGATATATTCAAACTAGACTTTTACTAGAGAACTTTCAGGTACAGGATAATCCAGATGACATCTAACAGATAACAAGGAACAGGTAGCAGACAAATACCCACGCAGTCAACGCTACCAAAAACAACAACAAATAATCCCTGACAAAAACTGAACAGAAAACAGGCTTTAAATAATACAGACAATGAAAGCTAAATTACATAAAACAGGTGCGGATGATAACAAACTAACTAGTACAAACGTGGATAACAAATACAAAACAGGTGTGCTGGTGCAAAGAACTATGGGAACTGGAAGTCCAAACAAAAGGTGCAGGGTGAAAAAAACGAAGTCCAAAGGGCTTAAATCATAACAGAATGAAGTTGTTCTTCCTTAAATTTGACTCAACAATGTTTTGTACATCTTGTCCTGCTGCCAGAGAAGAAATAAACTGGAGCTCACCTACCAAGTCACCTATACACCTAGATGAAACATTATTAACACTCTCCAGCTTCAAAAGAAGCGAGGCTAGTTTATTAACAACTGTTTGTGACACATCTTGAATCTGGTCATCAGTTATTTCAGTGATTTCTTCTGAATCTTCACAGTGTGGATCAGGAGCAAATGAATGCTGTGTGGACTTTAGGGTAAGGTGTCTTGCTCAAGGGCACCCCAGTTGTTTCCTGCTGGTACTGGGAATCGAACCAGCATCTGGTTGCTAGTCCAACACTAACCACTAGGCTACAACTGCCCCTATGATGTGCGGCTATTAATTATATAAATGCAAAGAGAGTTTTATTTTTATTCATCTGAGCTCTTAAACAATGCTGCAAATACAGAAAGTCTTGTACACGGTCACTAAAGACATACATTGATTATTGTTGTCGTTGTTTTTTAAATAAATGGTTTAATTTAGCAGAGAATAGTACAACTTATTTTTATTTGGCACACATTTGCTAGTAAAATAAATCAAACTCAAATGAATAAATGACAATGGTAAATGATAAAGTAATCATCACTGATTATCATTATTAAATGAAGTATTATCAATAATTAAAAAACCATTAAGCACATTTTTAAGCCATTATCACCATCTTGTGACTATAAACAGTCATTACAGCAAAGTTGAAAGAATAACATCCATTTGAACAAATACAGTGAGTGTAAGAGCTTGGGGAAATTATCACAGGGTTCCAATTTAAACGAACAAATAATAAATACATTTTTAAACAGATGAATACATGTTGGATTGTGTCTGATTTAATGTCTATAGAAAAAAAAAGTAACACGAAGTGCAGATTATTCATAGGGTCTACTGTAATAGTGTTTTATTTTTTGTTGTACATTTAATTGATTGTTTGCTCATTAATATCATTAAAAGCTTAATTTAGGCAATATGACGACTTGCTGAATAACCCAGTAGTCCAATGTGTTACCTTACATACCTGTAAACAAATTCCTGTTATAAATAGTAAAACACACACAAGTCTGTATTATGCTTCAATAAAAGATGTATTTATTTACAGGGAGGAGGTTTGGAAACATTCAAGCAGTGAGTGACTAATGTACATTAGAGAAGGAGTTGGAGTTGTGCCTGTTGACGATCAAATGCTTCAGTT
The DNA here is from genome assembly GCA_019155185.1 of Beaufortia kweichowensis. Lineage (NCBI taxonomy): Eukaryota > Metazoa > Chordata > Actinopteri > Cypriniformes > Gastromyzontidae > Beaufortia > Beaufortia kweichowensis. The sequence goes on along the minus strand of CM032805.1, from coordinate 3,042,547 downwards.
TGGGATCAGTTCGGCATCGATGATGCAGCAACCGCCTCTCTGCAGTTTCTCATTCTCTTCCTTTGTCTCTTTTCCTTCTTTTGTTGCTGACCGCTTTCAGCTCCAGTCCAGAAGAGCAAGCAGACCGCCCTCTTTTTTGCTTCATCTCAAACTCGTGCGGTTTTTGCTCTTTGTTCTTCATTTCATCGGATGAGATGGTCCTCCCTGTGTACTCCACATACTCATTTTCGATGTCAATGTCCATCAGGACGAGTTGTTGAGCCGATTCAAACAGTGAGGTAACTGGCTGTGGCTTTACTTCAGCACGCGAAGGAATTTGGCTGAGAGAATTCACTTGAATCACCGGGTTTCTGTTCCACTGAGGATTGAAGAGACAGAGAACGCGGTCAGAGATATAACTTCACATTCAATCATTTAGCAGACACTTTTATTCACACTGATCTCACCTGTTGCTAACGCTGGGTTTTCCTGAACCAGTATTGGTTCTACCAACCGATGGCAGTGTTTTGATTCCGCCAGCTCGTGGTATCATCTGAAAGATCCTGTCAGACAGTGATGGTTCTTCCACCGACGGCAGGGGTCTGATCTCGACAGCAGCTGATGGTCTCGAGCGCTGAGAGGTCCAGTCAACTCTCATTGGTTCTTCCACCGATGGCAGGGGTCTGATCGCGGGTCTGGTCTCTCCAGCTCGTGAGAGTCGAGGATGGAGGGGGCCGTGTTAACCATCACTGGTTCTCTCATCGACGGCAGGCCTCTGATCTCAGTGACCGTGTTGTTGAGGGGCAGATGCCTCTTTAACTAACAACGGCTCTGCTACTGAAAACACGAGTCTGTTGTCATCAGATGAAGTCATCGTTTCTTTTCTTCGCCCCATTTGTCTCCTCCTTCACCATTTCGCTCTGTTTCTCAGTGACACTCTGTGAAGAAATCAGACTTTGAGAAACCTTCAAAGCTTAAGACGCTTAGAGCAACAATGCATCATACACTTAGATCCCATTACTGAACACACAAACTTCAATCATAATGACTGTCAGCAAACATCATTCATTGAACAACTCTAAATACAACAAACACCAATGACAACAACAACTACTGAAGCAGTAATCCTTTTAATAACAGTAACCACATAACTGCAGTGCATGCTGGGATACCGCGTATGAACAAACTCAGAGTTGCTATCCGGGGACTATATATTAAATGGATTTTGAGACACGGAGGTGGAAGCGGGCTTGTTCCGGCCCACTCCATGCTCGACCTGGTATTGCAGTGCTTCCAGGAACGGGTGCGCTTTCCCTTCGAATCGAAATTGTGCGCCTAAAAACAGAGAGAATTGCAAAGACGAGGAGAGTTGAGACGAAAACACTCTTTAATGTGTCTCTTCAAGTAACCCGCCTTTTCGTTTGTTTTCATGTGCCCGCCAGAGTGGGCGGATGTTTGTGTGGTCTCTATCCATTTGAAAAAACGTTTTTTAACGTTTTAAAAGTTTCTTATGCTCATAAAGTTTATATTTATTTGATCAAAACTGTAAAATTGTGAAATATTACTGCAATTTAAAATATCAGTTTTCTATTTTAATACTTCAACTACACTTCAAAGGTTTAGTATAATCTTTTTATTTTTGTTAAAATATTAATATTTGTATTCGGGTATGTGCTCATTTCCTAAAATGTGTAAGTAAAGACACTTCTCTAGACGCTTAAGAATTTAATATGAATACATTCTGTTCTTTTTTATTTTTTCACAGAATCTTTAGAATAAATTTATAACAGGCTATAAAAAAGAATTAAGTTGTTTCCAACTTGGGTGTAAAAGGCAGATCACTCGCTCCTACAGCAAACGCCAAGTATTCATTGCTGCCGCCAGCTCAATGGCCATTGTGCACGCTCAGTGTCAGAGGCCCAACGGCAACACGAGCTCAACACGAGCTCAATTTGAAATTTTCTCATGTACACGGTCGCTCGCTTTGCTTACACGCTATGTGGTGTGTTTGCTACAAAGTTGTGGGCAGTGCACGGTGTATTTTAAGCCCTTTAGTCTGACAAAATGAAAGAAGCCGCTCGCGATGGTGGAGGCCGAAAGGTCCACACTCGCTGATTAAACACCCTCGAATTGAACAGCCTTCTGCTCGATTCGCGTGCATTCAACTCTTTGGTTTATTTCGAGCTGCTTCGCGCCTTGCTCTGCCTGCAGATGGGAAAAGTGTCCTTTAAAAAACGCCAAGAAAATGTTTACGCTTGCACTGACTGGCGATGAAAGCCAGTGCTCAAGGCTGACTGATGCGCTTTACGAAGTTAAATAAACCTCTCTCCTCCAGCAGCTAAATCCAAAGCATTGCTTCTATTCGAGCAAACAACACTCTTAGACGCTCTTGAACGATTATAACGCTGCCTCTGCGCGCGGCCTTTCTATCTGCTACAGAACAGTGAGGGAGCCGGAAGTCGCTGGTCCTTTGTCCGCCTTCAGTGACGGTCGCTTACGGTGACCGCCCGATGTGAATGGCAACCGGAGAACGAGTCCTCTGGCCCTAACGCCGGTAATACTCATACTTACCTGGCAGGGGAGACACCATGATCACTAAGGTGGTTCACCCAGTATGGCTCGCCATTGCACTCTGGCTCTGTTGACCCCTCAGCGAATTCCCCAAATGTGGGAATCTCGACTGCATAATTTCTGGTAGTGGGGATCATGCTCATGGAGGCTTCCTCTGATCAATCGCTGAACAAGAGAAGATATAACATAAAGGAATAATATATATATATATATATATATATATATATATATATTATGAACCAGAATACTTCTTTTGTTTTGTCTTTGTAATGAGCCGAATGGGTCCGGCCTTTCATGCTATATCAGGGCAACACATATACCGCTGTATTTGTGAAATAGCAACGGTCACTGGTGCAAAGTGCTTTAGAAGTGTAAATAACGACGAGCAGCAAGCAATAAAATGCGTGCTGCCGGGCCGTTGTTGAAAACAGACTAAAATGAACTTTACTTCACTAACACGGTTTCGCTCGTTAAATGAACGCTGCATTCTTTGAATGCAATGCGCATAAAGCGCCACACATTTGCAGACAACAGAACGCCTTTAATTTGCTGATATTGTGTGAAATCAATGCAATTTAAACGCTGTCTCCAGCCAACAGGTGTGGAAAAATCACCCGCGGAGCTTGTTGTCCTTTAAGAATGAAACGCCAGCGGCAATCCTTTCACAATCCATATAAGGAATAGTATTCCACGACAGCCTTTTATGCGTGTATGCTCATCCCTAACTTTGTTCGCTCTCTTGTTTATTCGCTTTCTCCTACCGACTGATGGAATAGTTTGTGTATTCCACCAGCAACGCCATCAGTCAGCCATGCACAATGGTTTGCATCGACGGTGAGTCCAGCAAAGATGGAAATTCCTTCAGTGCTGTTTAAAAAGCTTCTCAAGAAACTGGATAATAAGAGAGTAAGATTGTACAAATTCCTGTCAAAGGGTGGCTACTTTTTGAGGATGCTGAAATAAAACATGGTGTTTATTTGTTTTGGATGTTGGACGCAACATAATTCCCGCGCAGTTTTAATTGTGTTATTTCATGGTTTTGAGGAGTTTGCTACTGATATTCTAAAATGTGTGTGAGGGGGGACTAAACAACAGTGAGTAAGTGTTTGTAAACCTTTGCTTGGTAGTGTAAATAACTGTAACTGGGCATGTGAATAAAAAACAATAATGTGCTTTACTATTTCTTATTTTGCCTGTCGTGTTAAAACAGCACTATTTAACAATTCGCCGATAACAGCAGCCATTCGATTTAAGCAATAGAATTACTACTGAGCTTAAATAGCACATACACACATACTGGTGGATTAACCATTACCATAGAAACATGATTTTAGAATGTCTTCGGGCGTGGCTCAATTGTAATAAACTTGCTCAGTACTGTATCTATGGTGATATACGTCACACACCCGCATATATATATTTCCCCGGATTTCTCCTATTCTGTTTTATACTTCTATAAACATTTTTCCGTTTTTTTACAAAGGCCGTCTGCTACTAACATTCGCCGACGTAAAGTTAAAGGTCTCCCTACTGAGTGCCTCCCACGCACTCAGTAGGGATGGTCAGGGTAACGTATGACAGAGACCAATGACAGAGAGCCGTCGCCTCACATGAGCCGGACTTGTTCGGCTTTACAGATTCGGTCTTTAATGTAGTTACTGTACATACAGCTAGCTTGCACGCACATTACCAACTGCACATTGATATGCGTATTTGCCTGATACTGGGATAAACTGCTTTGGCGTTGAACGCGGCATTCATAAACACGCTAGGCCTAATTTCTAGCTGCCAGGTAAGCAAACTTGACAATGTCCCGAGCGACAAAAAGACAACAAAGCGTCCAAAATCATCGTAATAAGATTATGTGACAAATGAGTGACGCGTAAGTCTTCTTTCTTTTATTTCTCAAGCACACACGGTTTCGCGATTGTAGATAGTAAACCTGGTTCTCGGGTGGACTGATTAGCGGTTGTGTAAACACGGTTTAACTGGAAATGCATTTCTTTTTCTATTTCCTTTATATAGAGAAATATCTTTTATCATATTCGCTTTTGTGACGCGCTATGCTTTTCGGCCACAGTCGCGACTGTGGAATCGCTGGCTTAAGGAGAGACATTCCACCAAGTCATTAATACGTCACACGCCACAGTAGTATGCAATGTAAGAGACAAACAAAGAACCTTAAACCTACTTTAGTTATACCGTGATTCATTTTCGTATTAGATTGCATGTTTTATTTAGATTCCTATTGTTATATGACCTCCTATTGTTATTCTTAACTGTACATGTATTTTATTCTGTTTGTTGCTTGTTATGTTTTGTATTACTTCTGTGGCTTTTACATGGTCTACATATAATTTCACCGCGAGTTGTATCAATGCGTGTATCACAACTTTGTATGTGAAGAATACTACTTGGCCTGCATGTCCAGACAATTGTGCCGCTTGCAATCTTTTTATTTTGCTTTGGTTTCTATACTGTGTGATGAAACGATACCTATGGCTTTCCAAAATGTGGTGTTTTCGCTACGCATGGGCATTGTGGTTTTAGTGGTCAGTAATAATTACTTTTACTATCATTCATGTGGATACATTTGTTATCAATAGGTGTCTTTGTGTTATCGGCATGAGTTATGCCCATCAGTTCTACGTGTAGTCTACTGCTATGGTGCTTTGCACAATACATGCTAACAATTCTTTTACGATTATCTTTCCAGGAATTTGAGTCTGCATGGCTTTTTACAAAACAGCTGGTAAAGACAAGGACGCTGGCGTCCTCTCGTGGAATAAAGAGACGCCATGCGTGCACCTCGGGCCCGGCTGAAGATGCTGAGGACACTTGAGGACCTGCCTAGGTGGTTTGAAACCAAGGCCCTGGCAGACCTCAATAAGAAATATACACTAGGGAGTTTCTGGATGCTGAATCGTTCATGGAGCCTAGGTTCAAAGCACAGTACATCAGCGCAGGCGATTCCCCGTGGCTAGGACCCGACTTAAACGTACTCTAGTAATAATGATGCGCTTGATCGTTATGCTTCCACAAACACATGTTTCTATGTAATTCAACTGCACAATTAATGGGAGATTTCCCCATCTGCCAGGAGAAGAGATCTCATTATAGTGAAAGCGTTCAGAAGCTCATGCGCCCTCAGGGCAAAGGCAGACAGTTCTCCTAATTGGCCTCTTCTGCTTTGCCTGATCAGCCTGAAGATGTCGCTGAGGCCGAAGTTCGAGCCCGCCACCCGACGGAGAGGACGTTCCTCTGGCCCGGCGCAAAGTGCGTGAGGTCGCATTTCCGCGCCTGCGCATCGGCGAGCCCGTGACGTCTTTTTGTGTAAGCGCCACAAGATGCCAGCCTCGAAGCGCCTGTTCGCCTCAGCCGCCAGCGGGAATACAGTGACTTGAACTGGCTCGTCCTCAGAGCCGGCAAAAGCGGACACGCTGGTTTTCCCGGCCAAACACCCGCGAGCTACCGAACGGCGTAAGGCAGGATGGCCGTGGCCACTCTCGCCGGGGGCTTCTGCCGGCATGCTGCTACCGACCGGCGATGATTAAGATGCATATTGCTGTTAATGCTCAGACAGCATTTCTTTTAAGATTACCTTAAAAAGTACAGTTCACATGTTTATTTTGCCTTTGGCTTTTTTGATTTACTCAAATCTATTCAGAGAGGTACAGGCAGACGTTTGTTCTCCTTGGTTTTTTTTTGCACCGTGTGTGTTGCGCTTCTGACTGGAGATCATTAAGACCATATGTATCTTATATTTTTATTGATTTATTTAAAGGCTGTCTGGTAAAGTTCACAGACGGTGTTTGACAAGTTTTACACGCTTACATAATGCTCATGACTTATTTGGCATCTAAAGAGTGATTTAGATATCAGCACATTTCATCCTGATCCGGCTGGGTCTGGCCAACAGGAAAGAGCTGCTTGTTCATGTTTCGTTTATCTTATCGTGTGTCTCTCAGACTGTACAATGATTTATTGTTTGTTGAGTAATACAGAAGCTAAAGGGCTTTAAAAGCAACAACCGCACATTAAATAACAATGGCGTATGTTTGTTAAAAAACAGAATCACAATTCGATTATTTTCTTGGAAAGGAAAATTCCCTGTGTATTTTCAGATGCAAGGTCTAAAATATGTTGTCAGTCACTGAAGTAATGTTCTAAGAAATGAATGCTGTGTGCCATATGTAGGCATGGATGGCATTCATGTTTGAATCTGACAATGGATTCAACTGTGAACGAAATCCCTCGGAATTCATGGAACTCCATGAGCCGTTAACTGTATGTTGCTGTGTTCAAATCTAATGCAATGTGTATGACTTTAGTGTTTTTTTTTTGTATTAACATTAAGATATGGGAGAGAATCAGTTGATGCTAGACTTACTCAAGATTGCTTTTTTGCACTCAGTCAGGCGTGACGTCCTGCTGGCTTGACACTGGTCAACACCTTCTTTGTTCTAAAGCTGTAGCCCAGACGCTTTTCTGGAAAGAGCCGAAGTGTATTGCGGTTCATTGATGTGCTTGAAAGGAAATTTTCAGATGCAATAAATAAATAAATGACATCTTTCTGAGGTGCCTCTGTCCACCATAAGGGGTTCTACTGTGATGGAATGTATTGGGCGTGGCTCTTTTTGTTTCATGCTACATTCTTAGTGACATCACAGAATAGAATCTTTTTGCACTATGTTGCAATACACTGTTCAAATGAAGATAAGATGTAAACATGTTTGTTTTGCTTAAGCCATTTATGTGACTGCAGAAATGAAGTGAGAAACAGGTGGTGTTCTTTTAAGGACATGTTTTATTTGTAAAGTACAAACTCGTCTGTCATATAATGTGCAATTAAATCACAGGCTTTGATAAGCTCAACCTTTCTGTATAAACAGCAACTGATTTCACGTAGAAACGGTACTTAAATGTAAGTGTAGAAATGTTTTTTACATTTTCAAAAACAGTGCTATTCAAAAGTGCAACAGTTCAATTCAGATCAAAGTGGCCAAAAGAACTTTTCAAAGTTAAATAGGCAAAATCATAGCAGAAGGCATACATAGGCTACTTTATTGTTCTACACACACCCTGGCTACATATCACTGGCTATGTGTGATATTCATGTGTATATAAAGTGCTTAACCAATGTATTAGAGCACTCGGCATAATAAAACGAAAACACAAACAGTAATCGGTCAAAAACTTGTCTAAAACAAAAATTTTTATTGTTGTGTTCATTGGGCAAATAGCAAATTAAAACAACGAAATAGTCTGTATTCGCATTTTGTTATACCCAGATTTTAGCTGGCACATTCAGCTTCTCCCAGAAGTCAGGAATTAAGGACTGCAAGTACGCTACCAGTCAAAGGCTTTCATACAATTGATAGAAGTGTTTCTCATGATCTTCAAAAATCTTTTATCTGAAGGTGTACATTTCAATGTTTGAACTGAATGTCATAGACAAAAATGTAATTCTGCCAACATATTCTTTTTTTTTTTGCATTTGAAAACTAAAATCGTATTTTCAAAAAAAAAACATTTGAAATGGATTACTGGGACCAAATAATGAATAAAAAGCCACCAATAAGAGTCCAGCAAAGATGGAAATTCCTTCAGTGCTGTTTAAAAAGCTTCCTCAAGAAACTGGATGATAAGAGAGTAAGACTGTTCAAATTCCTGTCAAAGGGTGCCTACTTTTGAGGATGCTGAAATAAAACATGGTGTTTATTTGTTTTGGTTGTTGGACGCAACATAATTCCCGCAGTTTTAATTGTGTTATTTCATGGTTTTGAGGAGTTTGCTACTGATATTCTAAAATGTGTGTGAGGGGGGACAAAACAACAGTGAGTAAGTGTTTGTAAACCTTGCTTGGTAGTGTAAATAACTGTAACTGGGCATGTGAATAAAAACAATAATGTGCTTTACTATTTCTTATTTTGCCTGTCGTGGTTAAAACAGCACCATTTAACAATTTGTCGATAACAGCAGCCATTTCGATTTAAGCAATAGAATTACTACTGAGCTTAAATAGCACACACACACACACATACTGGTGGATTAACCATTACCATAGAAACATGATTTTAGAATGTATTCGGCGTGGCTCAATTGTAATAAACTTGCTCAGTACTGTATCTATGGTGATATACGCCACACACCCGCATATATATATTTCCCCAGATTTCTCCTATTCTGTTTTATACTTCTATAAACATTTTTCCGTTTTGTTTACAAAGGCCGCCTGCCACTAACATTCACATAACGTAAAGTTAAAGGTCTCCCTGCTGAGTGCCTCCCAAGTGCGCCTGGATGGTCCGGGTAACGAAGCGACAACCAATGACAGAGAGCTGTCGCCTCACGGAGCGGACTTGTTCGGCTTTTTTCTTCTTTAATGTAGTTACTGTACATACAGCTACCTTTGCACGCATTATTACCAACTGCACATTGATATGCGTGCATTTGCCTGATACTGGGATAAACTGCTTTGGCGCTGAACGCTGCATTCACAAACACGCTTAGGCCTAATTTCTAGCTGCCAGGTAAGCAAACTTGACAATGTCCCGAGCGACAAAAGACAACAAAGCGTCCCAAAATCATCGTAATAAGATTATGTGACAATGAGTGACGCCGTAAGTCTTCTTTCTTTTATTTCTCAAGCACACACGGTTTCGCGATTGTAGATAGTAAACCTGGTTCTCGGGTGGACTGATTAGCGGTTGTGTAAACACGGTTTAACTGGAAATGCATTTCTTTTCTATTTCCTTTATATGTAGAGATATCTTTATCATATTCGGCTTTTGTGACGTTATGCTTCGTGTGTCACAGTCGCGACTGTGGAACGCGGGCGCCTAAGGAAAGACATTCCACCAAGTCATTAATACGTCACGCGTGTATGCAATGTAAGAGACAAACAAAGAACCTTAAACCTACTTTAGTTATATGTTGGACTTGGCACTTAATCCTTCAAGTCCGCTAGGCTCAAAAGTATATTGAAGAATATCACACTTGAAGAAAATATGCAGAGCTCTGGGTTCAATGTGTCCCTATCATTTACACAATCAAAGGAGTTCCCCATCGAGCAATACGACAGAAAGAACTCCGTCTATCCCTCAAAACCCAATTTTTATGGTTTCCTCTCCCCAAGGTTAGCAGGTGGCACCTCTCCACCCTTCCGCAGGCATCTTCTCATATTTGGTCATTGTTATCTTCTGCTTAGTCTGCAAAGATAGATCTTGGTCTGCACAAATTCAGGGTTAAGACACATACTTGGAGTGCTTAAAAGATAGCTCATTTCATATATGGTTATACCGGTCCTTCTCTCTCCTTGGTAAATTTCCACTGGCAAGCATTTCATACAAGCACACAAGACTATGAATATATAAGAGCCAATAGTGATTAATATTGTTTTACTGATTAATGTTATTATAATGATTAATATCAACACCAGAATATATGAGAGTAAATAATGGTTATTAAAGACACAAGAATATATCAGAGTAGATAATGATTAATGTTGAACTCTGTAAAAGAAAATTAAAACATGATGAATACAATTTCCTTTATCCTTTTTCGATCTCCTGAAACAGGAGATCGACTAAACTTCTGTCCTCATCTTCGCCCTCATCACTGTCACCTTCACCAAGCCCCAGTGGCGCTTGATAGCAAGTGAGCTGTTTTCCCTCTACAGCGGCAACTATCAACCTGTTACAAACAGATCTAATACAAGATATACAAAATCCACATGTCATCAATATTCCAATGAAAGTATCAATAAACGTTATTACACACATTACTAGAGCTTTCCATTTACCAAAATTATTAACCATCCATTCGTCCAGTGGATTTCTTACCCCAGAATGTTCCTGCATTGTTTTAGATATCATAACCTCTGTACAAACTATTTCGTCCCCCACAATTAATTACACTATACATAGATCAAACGTCAATGAAATAGTTGACCCTTTTTCATAGTTCAATTCAATACCCCCATATCTTTGAAGACACTGATCTTTTGGTCACTGCTCTATGCCCAATATTATTCCCACTATTATCAATAATATTACTCCTAACACTCCTAACAATTTCCAGTTTTCCCAAAGCTTCATTTTTTATAGTATGGTTTCTGTTATTTTATATTGTTTTTGGGTTCAAAAGTAAGATAAACAAAACCCTAAGTATAATGGCTTTAAGCTAAAAATCAAAAGAATCAAAAGATACACGTCTTAGTAAATATATAAACCTTAAAATTTTAAAAGTATACAACTTATTAAAATCACACTCAAAATCTTAAATCATTAAAAGAAACTTTTGTAAGACAATTGTTAAATGTAAAACCCCTGTACCTGTAAAGAAAAATAGTAAAACACAACAATTCAATTCAATTCAATTTTATTTGTATAGCTTTTCACAAAGGACATTGTATCAAAGCAGCTTTACATGTAATAACAGATAGCAGTCAGTGGTCAGGGATTCAAAAAACTCTTTAAGAGAAAAAACCCTGACATGACGTGGTTATAGCTGCAATCCGTAGCATGTGCAGTCCGTAATAAAGGACACAATTTGCCATTGATCGCATCTATAACTCGCTATGCAGTTTACAGGATACAGAGACATACATTATAGGATACAGAAATTACTTTAGAGATTGAGTAAAATGTTATTTGTGAACTGTAATGTAGTCGATTTGATTGTAATTTAACAGGTGTAGGAGGTTGTCCTGGGTGGTCGACATTAGTAGCACCAGGATGGACATCAGGTGGGCAGTGTTGTGCCAGTTGGAACTCATTCCTCGATACCTCGGAGAAAGGGAGGGGGTGGAGAGAGAGAGAGAGAGAGAGAGAGAGAGAGAGAGAGAGAGAGAGAGAGAGAGAGAGAGAGAGAGAGAGTAGCAGAGGCAGCATTAGCCTAGCAGCCGCCCTATGTAGATGTAAGCAGTTATATGTGATAACACATGCAGTATGCAGTATGTGTGTGTGCCCGGTTCCAGTTGAGTTAACTATTGCGGCCTTAGAGAGTTGGATCTGAGATTATGTGAATGCGAGGCTAAAGAGATAAGTCTTTAATTTACTTTTTAAACAGTTCGAGTGTGTCTGAATCCCGGACTTTACTGGGAAGGTCATTCCATAGTTTTGGTGCTAAGTAGGAGAAGGATCTTCCACCTTTAGATTTTTTGATATTCTTGGAACTATTAACAGCCTGCCATTTTGTGAACGCAATGTCCGCGATGGATTGTATGCTGATAGTAGTTCATGGAGGTATAACGGTGCTAAGCCATTTAGGACTTTGAATGTAATTAACAGAATTTTGAAATGTATGCGATACTTTACAGGTAGCCAGTGAAGTGTTGCTAGGAGTGGACTTATGTGCTCATATTTTTGATCTAGTGAGAACTCTAGCAGCTGCATTTTGAACCAGCTGAAGCTTATTTATTTGCTTTGCATGACACCCCCAGTAATGAATTACAGTAGTCAATTCTGGAGGTCATAAACGCCAAGTGGATTAGCTTCTCTATATCTGAGACAGACAGCATGTGTCGCATCTTTGAAATATTTCTAAGGTGAAAAATGCAGTTCGGCATACATTGGAAATGTGACCATCGAAAGACAGGTTCTTATCTAGAATCACACCTAGGTTCTTGACTGCGAAGAAGGGACAATGGTGCAGCCTTCTATAGAGATGTTGTGGACTATCGTGTCGTGTTTGGAGCTATTGGGTTCAATAATCAGAACCTCTGTCTTGTTGGAGTTAAGTAGAAGGAAGTTGTTTGCCATCCATATTCTAATATCATTGATACAGTCTATTAGCTTTGAAAAACAGTGGGTTTTGTCAGGTTCTGAGGAAATATAAAGCTGGGTATCGCCAGCTTAACAGTGGAAGTTGATGTCATGTTTCTTTAATAAGATCTCCGAGGGGAAGCACAATATATATATAGTGCTAAGACAATGGGACCAAGAACTGATCCCTGTGGTACGCTGTGTTTTACCTGAGAGTAATAAGATTTTTCCTCGTTAGCATAGACAAAGTGGTAGCCATCAGTTAAATAAGATTTGAACCAGGCTAAGGCTTGACCATTTATGCCAACAAGGTTTTCCAGTCTATCGAGTAAGATTGTATGATCTATTGTATCAAAAGCTGCACTGAGGTCGAGTAGTAAAATAAGAATAGATGTTTCACCGCACATCTGATGCTAGAAGGAGGTCATTTGTCACCTGAGCATGGCTGTTTCTGTGCTGTGATGGGGCCTGAATCCTGATTGAAATTTTCATAGATGCTATTTTTTGCTAGGAATGTCTGTAGTTGTTTGGACACAG
>CM032805.1:2977193-3022193 GCA_019155185.1 Beaufortia kweichowensis | reverse complement strand
TATATGTGGGAAGATAAAGAACGTGCCCGGGACGCAGTGCATTCGCTGAAGCATGAAAAATAGGCAAAAGCTTACTGCACCTGGTATTCCCAGGCGGTCTCCCATCCAAGTACTAACCAGGCCCGATCCTGCTTAGCTTCCGAGATCAGACGAGATCGGGCGCGCTCAGGGTGGTATGGCCGTAAGCAAAGGAAAATGCAAACGTCGGTCCCTTTAAAGGACGCACGCTCAGCGCTGGCCGACTGCATTGATACGTATCTTGGCCACGTTTTTTCATGTGTTTCATTTATTTGAAGCGAGCCCGCGGGTAATATTTGAAAGGCTTGTGCTGTTTGGGGCTTAAATTCTGCTTGTTCTTGTTCCTTCAAGACGAACATGCATAGCTATTCGATGACGACCTTTCAGTCAGTGTCTGTTCTTCTTTCTGCTCACCTGAACACGTGAAGAAATGCTTAAAAGATCAACCAGCGTCTATCGCTTAAGTTTACTTTTTTATCAGTTGAAGGCGTAAAACTGTTGTTTTATCAATAGCCCTGCTCTGTTAATAATAAACACATTTAAGCCCCTGGGTTCCCCCTGCTGGATGATGTGAAAATGATGGGAAGCAAACTCATGATAGGGTTCAAAAGAATATATGTGCGAAGATGAAGAACTTGCCCAGGACGCAGTGCATTCGCTGAAGCATGAAAAATAGGCAAAAGCTTACTGCACCTGGTATTCCCAGGCGGTCTCCCATCCAAGTACTAACCAGGCCCGATCCTGCTTAGCTTCCGAGATCAGACGAGATCGGGCGAGCTGAGGGTGGTATGGCCTTAAGCTAAGGGCGCTTCGAACGTCGGTCCCTTTAAAGGACGCACGCTCAGGGATGGCCGACTGCATTGATACGTATCTTGGCCACGTTTTTTTATGTGTTTCTTTTATTTGTAGCGAGCCAGCGGGTAATATTTGAAAGGCTTGTACCGTGTGTGGCTTAAATTCTGCTTGTTCTCGTTCCTTCAAGACGAACATGCATGGCTATTCGATGACGACCTTTCAGTCAGTGTCTGTTCTTATTTCTGCTCACCTGAACACGTGAAGAAATGCTGAAAATGTCAACCAGCGTCTATCGCTTAAGTTTACTTTTTTTATCAAATGGAGGCGTAAAACTGTTGTTTTATCAATGGTCCTGCTCTGTTAATAATAAACACAATTAAGCCCCTGGGCTCCCCCTGCTGGACGACGGGAAAATGAGGGGAAGCAAACTCATGACATGGTTCAAAAGAATATATGTGCGAAGATGAAGAATGTGCCCGGGATGCAGTGCATTCGCTGAAGCATGAAGAAAAGGCAAAAGCTTACTGCACCTGGTATTCCCAGGCGGTCTCCCATCCAAGTACTAACCAGGCCCAACCCTGCTTAGCTTCCAAGATCAGACGAGATCAGGCGCGCTCAGGGTGGTATGGCCGTAAACAAAGGGAGCTGCGAACGTCGGTCCCTTTAAAGGACGCACGCTCAGCGCTGGCCGACTGCATTGATACGTATCTTGGCCATGATTTTTCATGTGTTTCTTTTATTTGTAGCGAGCCCGCGGGTAATATTTGAAAGGCTTGTGCCGTGTGGGGCTTAAATTCTGCTTGTTCTCGTTCCAACAAGACGAACATGCATGGCTATTCGATGACGACCTTTCAGTCAGTGTCTGTTCTTCTTTCTGCTCACCTGAACACGTGAAGAAATGCTGAAAAGGTCAACCAGCGTCTATCGCTTAAGTTTACGGTTTTTATTAGTTGAAGGCGTAAAACTGTTGTTTTATCAATGGCCCTGCTCTGTTAATAATAAACACAATTAAGCCCCTGGGCTCCCCCTGATGGACGACGGGAAAATGACGGGAAGCAAACTTATGACATGGTTCAAAAGAATATATGTGCGAAGATGAAGAACGTGCCCAGGACGCAGTGCATTCGCTGAAGCATGAAGAACAGGCAAAAGCTTACTGCACCTGGTATTCCCAGGCAGTCTCCCATTCAAGTACTAACCAGGCCCAACCCTGCTTAGCTTCCGAGATCAGACGAGATCGGGCGCGCTCAGGGTGGTATGGCTGTAAGCGAAGAAAGCTGCGAACCTCGGTCCCTTTAAAGGACGCACGCTCAGTGCTGGCCGACTGCATTGATAATGCATTTTGGCCACGTTTTTCATGTGTTTCTTTTATTTGAAGCGAGCCCAGCGGGTAATATTTGAAAGGCTTGTGCTGTGGGGGCTTAAATTCTGCTTGTTCTCGTTCCTTCAAGACGAACATGCATGGCTATTCAATGACGACCTTTCAGTCAGTGTCTGTTCTTCTTTCTGCTCACCTGAACACGTGAAGAAATGCTGAAAAGGTCAACCAGCGTCTATCGCTTAAGTTTACGGTTTTTATTAGTTGAAGGCGTAAAACTGTTGTTTTATCAATGGCCCTGCTCTGTTAATAATAAACACAATTAAGCCCCTGGGCTCCCCTGATGGACGACGGAAAATGACGGAAGCAAACTTATGACATGGTTCAAAAGAATATATGTGCGAAGATGAAGAACGTGCCCAGGACGCAGTGCATTAAGCTGAAGCATGAAGAACAGGCAAAAGCTTACTGCACCTGGTATTCCCAGGCGGTCTTCCATTCAAGTACTAACCAGGCCCGACCCTGCTGAGCTTCCGAGATCAGACGAGAACGGGCGCGCTCAGGTTGGTATGGCCGTAAGCTAAGGGAGCTTCAAACGTCGGTCCCTATAAAGGACGCCTGACTCAAGCTTCGGCCTACTGCATTGATACATTATCTTGGCCCACGTTTTTCATGTGTTTCTTTTATTTGAAGCGAGCCCAGCGGGTAATATTTGAAAGGCTTGTGCTGTTTGGGGCTTAAATTCTGCTTGTTCTCGTTCCTTCAAGACGAACATGCATGGCTATTCGATGACGACCTTTCAGTCAGTGTCTGTTCTTCTTTCTGCTCACCTGAACACGTGAAGAAATGCTGAAAATGTCAACCAGCGTCTATCGCTTAAGTTTACTTTTTTTATCAAATGGAGGCGTAAAACTGTTGTTTTATCAATGGTCCTGCTCTGTTAATAATAACACACAATTAAGCCCCTGGGCTCCCCCTGCTGGACGACAGGAAAATGACGGGAAGCAAACTTATGACATAGTTCAAAAGAATATATGTGCAAAGATGAAGAACGTGCCCGGGACTCAGTGCATTCGCTGAAGCATGAAGAAAAGGCAAAAGCTTACTGCACCTGGTATTCCCAGGCGGTCTCCCATCCAAGTACTCTCCAGGCCCGACCCTGCTTAGCTTCCGAGATCAGACGACATCGGGCGCGCCTTTTTTTTTTTTTTTTTTTTATTAAAAATACAACATGTTACAATATACAGACAGTGTGTAAAATGCAAAAATACAAACTACATACTACAAAACCACAAGAGATACAAAAAATGTACAATATTCAGATGATGTGCAACAACGCAGAGATACAATAAACAATTTAAAAAATAAAATAACCTATATTGATAATGTGCACAGGAGCTTTACAGTTCTACTTCACTCCCCGGCAACTTCCACATTAAATCTTTTAAAACACAGTAAACTTGTGGTGTAAAGACACAATAAAAAACATCCAACATGTTTTCACATTTAAAATACACATATAGCTTTTCCATATATATTTCTGTTTTCTTTTTAAACACAGTCCAAATATCCAACACAATTTTTTCCCCTTTTGGCCACAGTTCTTCTCTCCCCACATTGCACTTTTCATCAACATTATCCACAGATTTATAAACTTTTTGTTTTGACAATTCTTTTCCCAACCAAACATCACCATTCCATTCCATTTTCATCCCACTCCACAGTCAAATCTTTAATCACACATTTACATTTCTTTAAAAAATCTTCCAATTCCTTACAATATAAAAAAAATGTAAAATCCATTCTTCTTTTCTTGACACACTTTGCACATTGCGTGCTTTTGTTCCTTTCCAATTTTATTTAAAATATACTCAGTAAAAACCACTTTGTGTCTTATAAAATACTCCAAACATTCTAACTTTGTCTCCACACATTTTCCTCTCATGTTTCTCCATATACACTCTTCTGTTAAATCTTTGAATTTTTCCACCCAGTACTTATTTACAATCGGCTCTTTAAAAACACAATCTCTAAAAACACAATAAACATTTTTACAGTACATTCTTTAAAAATCATACATTTTTTTCCGATTTCACATAAATGTTTTTCTCTTTTTCTCTTCTTCCATACTTTCTATTCTTTTTTAGCCACTCTTTAGGGTTTTGCGTTTTTGATGGTTTCCATATTTATTCAAGTAATTCTTGTTTATTGTATTCTTCTTTTGCTTCTTCCATTGTATCTACAATATATTGTGTCGGTAAAAACCCTCTTTAAACTCATATAGAACATCTCTCTCACTCTAGTTATTCCCACTTCAATCCATTTCTTAAAAAAATCTCTTTCCCTTGTTTTAAAATATATGTTATTTAAAACAGAGGTTGATTTAAAATGTTTTCTCTCCCTGTGGATCATACTCAATTTTCATTAAAAACTTCCCCCAGGCACTAAACATTTCTCTATAAAACTCAGGTAATCCTTCTGTCATCCAAGATTTTGTTTTCATCCATAAAATTCCATCCCCCATGTTAAAATCCCCACATTTATTTAAAAAATATTTCATAGTTTTCTTCCACTCCAGTATTGTTCACTTCATTTAGATATTTCTTAACAATTTTCACTCTCAAAGCATTTTTTCGTTGTTCCACATCCATTAAGCCTAACCCCCCCCTTTCCATCTCTCCTAAAAGCGTGTTATGTGCGATCCTTGCTGGTTTACCCTCCCATAAGAAATCAAGAAAACATTCAACCTTTGTTCTGTCCATACAGGCATTTCAGATACATATAGAACATACCAAAGTTTTGAAACCATTAAAACATTCAATATTAAAACCTTCCCCTTCAAATTTAAAGTTCTCAATTTCCAAAATTTAACCTCCTCTCTATACCAGTTATTAGTTGCTCCCACATTTCATCTCTTACTTTCTTTTCATTCTTTTCCCATTAAAACTCCTAAGATTCTGATTTCTTCCCACTTCTTTGAAATTAAAACATTCCGTTAAAAGCATGGCTTTATCAAATCTCATATATACCGTTTTATCCTCATTTACTTTACTTCCTGACCCTCTACAATATTCTTTTACTACATCCATTACTTTCTTAACACTTTCTTTAACTTTTGAAACATAATCTTCATTCTTTAAAATCTGTGTATTTAAAATCCATACTCCCGGCCCTCTTTGCATTTTACTCCAGTCTAGCTTAAAAAATTAAAACTTATGATCACTAAAACTTGTTTCTTCATACTTAATCTTTTCTATAAAATTTTCTACATTTCTTGTACATAAAACAAAATCAATTCTGGTTTGGCATACAAAACTCCCTACTATTTGTCTCCTTGAAAATTCTTTTTTCTTTTCATTTCTTTCTCTCCACACATCTATCATATTATTTTCATCCATTATATCTTTAATTCCTTTCTTCCTGTATCAGTTTTAAAAACCATTCCTTCAGCCATGTCCTGTTTACTAAAAACTGTGTTAAAATCCCCATCATTATTATTTCTTTATACTTCTTTACAATATTTCTTAAAACATTAAAAACTCTTTCTTTTCCTTCTCCTCCACTGGTGCATGTACATTTACTAAAATCAGCTCTCTTCCCTCATATTTTGTCTCAACTACTATACATTTGCCTATCTTGTCCTCATATATAATTTTACTCACTTTAAAAACATCATCCTTCATTAAAAAGCTTGCCACACCTCTTCCAAACCTCCCATCTCCATTGTTATATAAAATACCTCCATCCCATCTCTTTTTATAATCAATCATTACATTTTCTCTCCAGTTCGTTTCTTGTAGTGCAATAGTATCTTCCCTTTTACATTTTTCTTCATGTCCATCAGTCCCCTTGCATTAAAAGTAACACAGCTTAAAACCATAAAAAAAAATAAATACTTAAAACATTATTTACTATTTTCTCCCTCCAGTCCCTTTAACACATCATATTTGTTCGTTTTTTCATCATCTTTTTTCTTGCACCTTCCAAATTTGGTTTTACCTTTAATGCTCTCCTTCTTCTTTGCCCTCTCCCTCCTCTGTCTTTGTCCGTGCTGTCCATCTTATTTTCTTCTTCACTGTCTGATTCTTTATTTTTGATCCATCTTTCTTTGTCCATCTCTCTCCATATCCTCCATAAAAGTAGTAAAACTGTCCGCTGTTTCCATGTCTGACTCTTGCGTGATCTGCTCCGTTGTTTGTTCCTTATTTTCATTGGTCTCTTTTTCTCTTTCCTCTCCGTTACTCGTACCTTTTCCTCTCCGTTACTCATTACCTTTTCCGTCTCTTTTGTTGCCGTCCTTCTTCATCTTGTTCTTCATCTGCTTGTCGTTCCTTCTCGTTGTTTCCTTCATGCATTTGCCCGTCCACCTGTTGTTCCCCACCTCTTTCCTCCTCTTGCCACCAACACTTTCGCATTTATTTAAAAACTTATGGCACTCGGGCATTTAATGGTGTTACATTCCCGTGAGAAGTGTCCCCTTCGCCACACCTAAAGCACTTAAAATCAGGGCATTCCTTTATCAGGTGATCCGGGCTCATACACAGCCGACAAGTCTTCACCTGGTGGCTGTGCATCACCCGAAATATTGCTGTGACCCTTCAGCTGTTTCCCAGCTTGGTGCTGTATGGAAGGGACACAACCTCCTTTGGGAAGCGTACTTTTGTAAACCTGGTACCGTCTTCAATATTTGTTCCCGGATATAATATCGCCCATTTAATTTTTGAAATGGGGAAACCCCAGCTCTCCAATTTGTTTAAAATTTCTTTATCCTCCAGGTAAACGGGCAAATGCATGAAAGAAACAACGTAGTCTCTATTTTGCAATTTTTACCTCATAGTCTGCTCCTTTTATTGTCAGTCCGTCTATGAAATCATCACACATTTCCTCCTTCTCAAATGTCAGTTCATATTCCTTTCCCTGTCTTGGTCTCACCGCTATTATTTTTCCTTTTCCAATCTTCTCAGTCACCGCATCAATTATATCCATTGCCTTTATTTCGTTTTCTCCGTCTACATTTATCACCACTGTTGCCTCTTTTAGATCGTTCTGTTTTCATTGTTGTTTCCCGTTACTCCGTCTTTTCCGTTTTCAGCTGCGTTGTCGTTGTTCCGGTCCATTTTCGTTGCCTTTCCATGTCTCTCCAGCCATTTCAGCGTCATTACCGTTAGATCCGTCCATTTAAACAAAAAGAAAAAATAAAGAGAAGAGAAACGCAAAAACTAAACAAATCAAAAGAAAAAACACCTTCCAGACAGCATAAAGCTGCTGTTAGGTGGTTTGAAAAAAACGAAAAAGTAAAAACAAATAAAGCACTCAAAACCCACAAAAATAACAAAACAAAAATAAAGGAAAACAAGGTGTGGGAGAGCCTACCTCCCAACTACTGCCAACTCACTTCCTGGAATGTACCAACTTCGGGACGCGCTCAGGGTGGTATGGCCGTGAAGCTAAAGAAGCTGCGAACGTCGGTCTCTTTAAAGGGCCGCCGCTCAAGCTGGCCGACTGCATTGATCGTGCATTGGCCACGTTTTTATGTGCTTCTTTTATTTGTAGCGAGCCAGCGGGGTAATTTTTGAAAGGCTTGTACCGTGTGGGGCTTAAATTCTGTTCGTTCCTTCAAGACGAACATGCATGGCTATTCGATGACGACCTTTCAGTCAGTGTCTGTTCTTATTTCCAGCTCACCTGAACACGTGAAGAAATGCTGAAAAGGTCAACCAGCATCTATCGCTTAAGTTTACTTTTTTTATCAAATGGAGGCTTAAAACTGTTGTTTTATCAATGGTCCTGCTCTGTTAATAATAAACACAATTAAGCCCCTGCTCCCCCGCTGGACGACGGGAAAATGAGGGAAAGCAAACTCATGACAGGGTTCAAAAGAATATATGTCGCGAAGATGAAGAATGTGCCGGGATGCAGTGCATTAAGCTGAAGCATGAAGAAAAGGCAAAGCTTACTGCACCTGGCATTCCCAGGCGGTCTCCCATCTAAGTACTAACCAGGCCTGACCCTGCTTAGCTTCCGAGATTAGGCGAGAGATCGGGCGCTCAGGGTGGTATGGCCAGTAAGCAGAGTCGCCACGAACGTCGGTCCCTTTAAAGACGCCTTACGGCGCTGGCCGATTGCATTGATCATGTATCTTGGCCATGTTTTTCATGTGTTTCTTTTATTTGAAGCGAGCCCGCGGGTAATATTTGAAAGGCTTGTGCTGTTTGGGGCTTAAATTCTGCTTGTTCTCGTTCCTTCAAGGCGAAACATGCATGGCTATTCGATGACGACCTTTCAGTCAGTGTCTGTTCTTATTTCTGCTCACCTGAACATCGCGAAGAAGAAATGCTGAAAAAAGGTCAACCAGCGCTCTATCGTTTAAGTTTTCCTTTTTATCAGTTGAGGCCGTAAAACTGTTGTTTTATCAATGGCCCTTCTCTCTTAATAATAAACACAATTAAGCCCCTGAGCACCCCTGCTGGACGACGGGAAAATGACGGGAAGCAAACTCATGACAGGCTTCAAAAGAATATATGTGCAAAGATGAAGAACTTGCCCAGGACGCAGTGCATTCAGCTGAAGCATGAAGAACAGGCAAAAGCTTACTGCACCTGGTATTCCAAGGCGGTCTCTCATCCAAGTACTAACCAGGCCCGACCTTGCTTAGCTTCCCAGATCAGACGCAGATCGGGCGCTCAGGGTGGTATGGCGTGAAAGTAAAGGAAGCTGCGAACGCCGGTCCCAATAAAGGCCGCGCAGCCAGCTGGCCTACTGCATTGATAATGTATCTTGGCCATGTTTTTCATGTGTTTCTTTTATTTGTAGCGAAGCTCGCTGGGTAATATTTGAAAGGCTTGTGCCGTGTGGGGCTTAAATTCTGTTTGTTCTCGCTCGCCGAGACGAACATGCATGGCTATTCGATGACGACCTTTCAGTCAGTGTCTGTTCTTCTTTCTGCTCACCTGAACACGCATTGAAGAAATGCTGAAAAGATCAACCAGCCGCTCTACCGCTTAAGTTTACTTTTTATCAGTTGAAGGCGTAAAACTGTTGTTTTATCAATGGCCCTGCTCTGTTAAATATTAACACAATTAAGCCCCCTGGCTCCCTGCTGGACGACGGGAAGCAAACTCATGACAGGGTTCAAAAAAGAATATATGTGCCAAGATGAAGAACGTGCCGGGACGCGGTGCATTCGCTGAAGAACAGGCAAAAGCTTACTGCACCTGGTATTCCCAGGCAGTCTCCCATCCAAGTACTAACCAGGCCCGACCTTGCTTAGCTTCCGAGATCAGACGAGATCGGGCGCCCTCAAGGTGGTATGGCCGTAAGCTAGGGGAGCTGCGAACGTCGGTCCCTTTAAAGGACGCACGCTCAGCGCTGGCCGACTGCATTGATACGTATCTTGGCCACGTTTTTTTATGTGCTTCTTTTATTTGTAGCGAGCCAGCGGGTAATTTTTGAAAGGCTTGTACCGTGTGGGGCTTAAATTCTGTTCGTTCCTTCAAGACGAACATGCATGGCTATTCGATGACGACCTTTCAGTCAGTGTCTGTTCTTATTTCAGCTCACCTGAACACGTGAAGAAATGCTGAAAAGGTCAACCAGCATCTATCGCTTAAGTTTACTTTTTTTATCAAATGGAGGCTTAAAACTGTTGTTTTATCAATGGTCCTGCTCTGTTAATAATAAACACAATTAAGCCCCTGGGCTCCCCCTGCTGGACGACGGGAAAATGAGGGGAAGCAAACTCATGACAGGGTTCAAAAGAATATATGTGCGAAGATGAAGAATGTGCCCGGGATGCAGTGCATTCGCTGAAGCATGAAGAAAAGGCAAAAGCTTACTGCACCTGGTATTCCCAGGCAGTCTCCCATCTAAGTACTAACCAGGCCTGACCCTGCTTAGCTTCCGAGATTAGACGAGATCGGGCGCGCTCAGGGTGGTATGGCCGTAAGCAGAGTACGCTGCGAACGTCGGTCCCTTTAAAGGACGCATGCTCAGCGCTGGCCGATTGCATTGATACGTATCTTGGCCATGTTTTTTCATGTGTTTCTTTTATTTGAAGCGAGCCCGCGGGTAATATTTGAAAGGCTTGTGCTGTTTGGGGCTTAAATTCTGCTTGTTCTCGTTCCTTCAAGACGAACATGCATGGCTATTCGATGACGACCTTTCAGTCAGTGTCTGTTCTTATTTCTGCTCACCTGAACACGTGAAGAAATGCTGAAAAAGGTCAACCAGCGTCTATCGTTTAAGTTTTCCTTTTTTATCAGTTGAGGCCGTAAAACTGTTGTTTTATCAATGGCCCTTCTCTCTTAATAATAAACACAATTAAGCCCCTGAGCACCCCCTGCTGGACGACGGGAAAATGACGGGAAGCAAACTCATGACAGGCTTCAAAAGAATATATGTGCAAAGATGAAGAACTTGCCCAGGACGCAGTGCATTCGCTGAAGCATGAAGAACAGGCAAAAGCTTACTGCACCTGGTATTCCAAGGCGGTCTCTCATCCAAGTACTAACCAGGCCCGACCTTGCTTAGCTTCCCAGATCAGACGAGATCGGGCGCGCTCAGGGTGGTATGGCCGTAAGTAAAGGAAGCTGCGAACGTCGGTCCCAATAAAGGACGCACGCTCAGCGCTGGCCTACTGCATTGATACGTATCTTGGCCATGTTTTTTCATGTGTTTCTTTTATTTGTAGCGAGCTCGCGGGTAATATTTGAAAGGCTTGTGCCGTGTGGGGCTTAAATTCTGTTTGTTCTCGTTCCTTCGAGACGAACATGCATGGCTATTCGATGACGACCTTTCAGTCAGTGTCTGTTCTTCTTTCTGCTCACCTGAACACGTGAAGAAATGCTGAAAAGATCAACCAGCGTCTACCGCTTAAGTTTACTTTTTTATCAGTTGAAGGCGTAAAACTGTTGTTTTATCAATGGCCCTGCTCTGTTAAATATTAACACAATTAAGCCCCTGGGCCCCCTGCTGGACGACGGAAGCAAACTCATGACAGGGTTCAAAAAGAATATATGTGCCAAGATGAAGAACGTGCCCGGGACGCAGTGCATTCGCTGAAGAACAGGCAAAAGCTTACTGCACCTGGTATTCCCAGGCAGTCTCCCATCCAAGTACTAACCAGGCCCGACCTTGCTTAGCTTCCGAGATCAGACGAGATCGGGCCCTCAAGGTGGTATGGCCGTAAGCCAGGGAGCTGCTAAACGTCGGTCCTTTAAAGGACGCGACGCTCAGCTGGCCGACTGCATTGATAATGATCTCGGCCACGCTTTTTATGTGCTTCTTTTATTTGTAGCGAGCCAGCGGGTAATTTTTGAAAGGCTTGTACCGTGTGGGGCTTAAATTCTGTTCGTTCCTTTAAGACGAACATGCATGGCTATTCGATGACGACCTTTCAGTCAGTGTCTGTTCTTATTTCAGCTCACCTGAACACGTGAAGAAATGCTGAAAAGGTCAACCAGCATCTATCGCTTAAGTTTACTTTTTTTATCAAATGGAGGCTTAAAACTGTTGTTTTATCAATGGTCCTGCTCTGTTAATAATAAACACAATTAAGCCCCTGGGCTCCCCCTGCTGGACGACGGGAAAATGAGGGGAAGCAAACTCATGACAGGGTTCAAAAGAATATATGTGCGAAGATGAAGAATGTGCCCGGGATGCAGTGCATTCGCTGAAGCATGAAGAAAAGGCAAAAGCTTACTGCACCTGGTATTCCCAGGCAGTCTCCCATCTAAGTACTAACCAGGCCTGACCCTGCTTAGCTTCCGAGATTAGACGAGATCGGGCGCGCTCAGGGTGGTATGGCCGTAAGCAGAGTACGCTGCGAACGTCGGTCCCTTTAAAGGACGCATGCTCAGCGCTGGCCGATTGCATTGATAATGCATCTTGGCCATGTTTTTCATGTGTTTCTTTTATTTGAAGCGAGCCCGCGGGTAATATTTGAAAGGCTTGTGCTGTTTGGGGCTTAAATTCTGCTTGTTCTCGTTCCTTCAAGACGAACATGCATGGCTATTCGATGACGACCTTTCAGTCAGTGTCTGTTCTTATTTCTGCTCACCTGAACACGTGAAGAAATGCTGAAAAGGTCAACCAGCGCCTATCGCTTAAGTTTTCCTTTTTTATCAGTTGAGGCCGTAAAACTGTTGTTTTATCAATGGCCCTTCTCTCTTAATAAACACAATTAAGCCCCTGAGCACCCCTGCTGGACGACGGGGAAAATGACGGGAAGCAAACTCATGACAGGCTTCAAAAGAATATATGTGCAAAGATGAAGAACTTGCCCAGGACGCAGTGCATTCAACTGAAGCATGAAGAACAGGCAAAAGCTTACTGCACCTGGTATTCCAAGGCGGTCTCTCATCCAAGTACTAACCAGGCCCGACCTTTGCTTAGCTTCCCAGATCAGACGAGATCGGGCGCTTCCAGGTGGTATGGCATAAGTAAAGGAAGCTGCGAACGTCGGTCCCAATAAAGGACGCACGCTCAGCGCTGGCCTACTGCATTGATACGTATCTTGGCCATGTTTTTTCATGTGTTTCTTTTATTTGTAGCGAGCTCGCGGGTAATATTTGAAAGGCTTGTGCCGTGTGGGGCTTAAATTCTGTTTGTTCTCGTTCCTTCGAGACGAACATGCATGGCTATTCGATGACGACCTTTCAGTCAGTGTCTGTTCTTCTTTCTGCTCACCTGAACACGTGAAGAAATGCTGAAAAGATCAACCAGCCGTCTACCGCTTAAGTTTACTTTTTTATCAGTTGAAGGCGTAAAACTGTTGTTTTATCAATGGCCCTGCTCTGTTAAATATTAACACAATTAAGCCCCTGGGCTCCCCCTGCTGGACGACGGGAAGCAAACTCATGACAGGGTTCAAAAGAATATATGTGCCAAGATGAAGAACGTGCCCGGGACGCAGTGCATTCGCTGAAGAACAGGCAAAAGCTTACTGCACCTGGTATTCCCAGGCAGTCTCCCCATCCAAGTACTAACTAGGCCCGACCTTGCTCAGCTTCCGATCAGACGACGATCGGGCTGCTCAAGGTGGTATGGCCGTAGTTAGGGGAGGTGCTTAACGCCGGTCCCTTTAAAGGACGACGCTCAGCTGGCCGACTGCATTGATACATGATCTTGGCCACGCTTTTTATGTGTTTCTTTTATTTGTAGAGAACCCGCTGGGTAATATTTGAAAGGCTTGTGCCATGTGGGGCTTAAATTCTGCTTGTTCTCGTTCCTTCAAGACGAACATGCATGGCTATTCGATGACGACCTTCAGTCAGTATCTGTTCTTCTTTCTGCTCACCTGAAAACGTGAAGAAATGCTGAAAAGGTCAACCAGCGTCTATCTCTTAAGTTTACTTTTTTTATCAGTTGAAGGCGTAAAACTGTTGTTTTATCAATGGCCCTGCTCTGTTAATAATAAACACAATTAAGCCCCTGGGCGCCCCCTGCTGGACGACGGGAAAATAACGGGAAGCAAACTCATGACAGGGTTCAAAAGAATATATGTGCGAAGATGAAGAACGTGCCCGGGACGCAGTGCATTCGCTGAAGCATGAAGAACAGGCAAAAGCTTACTGCACCTGGTATTCCCAGGCGGTCAACCATCCAAGTACTAACCAGGCCCAACACTGCTTAGCTTCCGAGATCAGACGAGATCGGGCGTGCTCAGGGTGGTATGGCCGTAAGCAAGAAAAGGTGCTTAACGCCGGTCCCTTTAAAGGACGACACTCAGCTTCGGCCGACTGCATTTATAATGCATCTTGGCCACGTTTTTCATGTGTTTCTTTTATTTGAAGCGAGCCCGCGGGTAATATTTGAAAGGCTTGTGCTGTTTGGGGCTTAAATTCTGCTTGTTCTTGTTCCTTCAAGACGAACATGCATAGCTATTCGATGACGACCTTTCAGTCAGTGTCTGTTCTTCTTTCTGCTCACCTGAACACGTGAAGAAATGCTTAAAAGATCAACCAGCGTCTATCGCTTAAGTTTACTTTTTATCAGTTGAAGGCGTAAAACTGTTGTTTTATCAATAGCCCTGCTCTGTTAATAATAAACACATTTAAGCCCCTGGGCTCCCCCTGCTGGATGATGGGAAAAAGATGGGAAGCAAACTCATGATAGGGTTCAAAAGAATATATGTGCGAAGATGAAGAACTTGCCCAGGACGCAGTGCATTCGCTGAAGCATGAAGAACAGGCAAATGCTCACTGCACCCGGTATTCCCAGGCAGTCTCCCATCCAAGTACTAACCAGACCCGACCCTGCTTAGCTTCTGAGATCAGACGAGATCGGGCGCGCTCAGGGTGGTATGGCCGTAAGCTAAGGGTGCTTTGAACGTCGGTCCCTTTAAAGGACGCACGCTCAGCGATGGCCGACTGCATTGATAATGCGATCTCTGGCCACGCTTTTTTATGTGTTTCTTTATTTGTAGCGAGCCAGCGGGTAATATTTGAAAGGCTTGTGCCGTGTGGGGCTTAAATTCTGCTTGTTCTCGTTCCTTCAAGACGAACATGCATGGCTATTCGATGACGACCTTTCAGTCAGTGTCTGTTCTTCTTTCTGCTCACCTGAACACGTGAAGAAATGCTGAAAAGATCAACCAGCGCCTATCGCTTTAAGTTTACTTTTTATCAGTTGAAGGCGTTAAACTGTTGTTTTATCAATGGCCTGCTCTGTTAATAATAAAACACAATTAAGCCCCCTGGCCCCCTGCTGGACGATGGGAAAATGACGGGAAGCAAACTTATGACAGGGTTCAAAAGAATATATGTGCGAAGATAAAGAACGTGCCCGGGACGCAGTGCATTCGCTGAAGCATGAAAAATAGGCAAAAGCTTACTGCACCTGGTATTCCCAGGCGTTCTCCCATCCAAGTACTAACCAGGCCCGACCTTGCTTAGCTTCCCAGATCAGACGAGATCGGGCGCACTCAGGGTGGTATGGCCATAAGGTAAAGAAGCTGCGAACGTCGGTCCCTATAAAAGACGCACGCTCAGCGCTGGCCGACTGCATTGATACGTGTCTTAGCCATGTTTTTTCATGTGTTTCTTTTATTTGTAGCGATCCCGCGGGTAATATTTGAAAGGCTTGTGCTGTTTGGGGCTTAAATTCTGCTTGTTCTCGTTCCTTCAAGACAAACATGCATGGCTATTTGATGACGACCTTTCAGTCAGTGTCTGTTCTTATTTCTGCTCACCTGAACACGTGAAGAAATGCTGAAAAGGTCAACCAGCGTCTATCGCTTAAGTTTACTTTTTTTATCAGTTGAAGGCGTAAAACTGTTGTTTTATCAACGGCCCTGGGCCCCGTTCTTCGTACGTCGCTTATTACATCCGAGATCAAAAGACACATCCGAGATCAGATAATCCGACTAATCATTATCTGGATAATTGGGTTCTTCAACGCACGCGGTTGTTGATGATTACTATGACTGGATTGAATTATCTGAGATCGCTTCGCTGCTCATGCGCTGATATAAAAGGGGATATGTATGGATCGTGAGAAAACTGATCAGTAACGCTGCTATTGGCTGTCGACAATGTCCAAAGAGCGCGCACAGTTTTTCTTGGCGGCGGAGCAAGAATTATTGATGGAGGGCTATGGGGAGTTCCAAAATTTAATAAAAACCCCAGGGAACACCTCAAAGGCCGCAGTTGGTCAGGAGAGAGGGCTGGCAAAAATTGCAGACAAATTAAATGCGTAAGTAGTGAGTGTGTTACATGTTTTCCATCAATTATTACAATATATTTACACTTCAATTCTTTTAATAATTACGTTAATCTATTATGTTAGAGCCACCACAGGACCCGCTAGAACATGGGAACAAGTAAAAGTGAAATATAAGAATATACTACAGAATGGTAATAATTTACAATATCGTGTGTGTGTATATATGTGTGTGTGTATATATGTGTGTGTGGTTTAGTGACTATGAAATGATGTGTTTCTTTATATCAGCCACCAGAAAAAAGGCAGCACTGAGACATACAGGAGGTGGTCCTGCACCCCCACCTCACACCCCGGCAGAAGAGCTGGCCCTTGGGTTCAATCAGAACAGACCCAATGTTGAGGGTATCCTGGGGGCAGCTCTTCATTAGACCCACAGCCAGGATGCAGCAACAAAAGCACCTTCATTACTGGTAAATAGTCTTTAATTCCCTTTGTACAAGTTACTGTTAAATAATTTGTAGTTACCTTGCATTTGGTGTAATCCAAAGGTCAGATACACTCATTTTCAGTCAACTGTAAAGTCAGTAGTGCTGAATAGCGTCCACGTGAACGGAAGGCAGTGAAACCTACTTTGAGTATCAAAATCTTGCTTTTTCCCTTGTGTACCTAAACTTTTTTTTTCCTATGTACACAAACGTTTTTGTGCAGTCTTGAATAACACGCCCACACTTTTGCCTGTTCCCATGCAAGTGGTGGCTGAAGCATGTCCAGTAAGTTTCCCTCAATGGTGAAATCAATATCAATAGTGGAGACAGTCTATGACTGTGTCTTACTGTGTATTTTAATTGCACAGGACAGTGAAGAGACTCTCTCAGATGAGTGTCCTTTGGAGGAAGTACTTGTAAGTACAAAAACACCCTAAATAATGCACCTAAGTTATGTGTATGTGTGTGTGTGTGATGTGTGTGTATATGTATGTATAAATATGGGTATATTTGTTTTAATCTACTAATGTACTTGCTAATGTTGCTAATGAGTTGCAGGAGTCTGCACAGAGTGAGCCTGCACAAAGGCCTACTGCACAGAGGCCTGCAGAGAGCGAAGTCTGCACCGAGAACTGATACAGAGGTAGACCGTGTTGGAATTTTTTTTTTTTGTGGCATGTGGTGTTCAATATATTTTCTCTGCAAATGGCACAGGGTGACATCCGCCCTCTATAAACGCAGCCCTGCAGCAGAAGATTGATTATGTGGAACTGAAAAAACTGAAAGTGCAGGGAGACATAGAGATCCAGCAGCTTGTAAAAAGAAAATGGCACTAGAAATAGAGTTGTTTCAAAAGGAACTGCAGGGTAAGTATTAAACCATTTCACACAGCTCTTTGACCTTTATAACAATGTCAATGTCTCCTTGCAGGCAAGAGATGACCCTTTTTTCCTTTTTGTTTTCCCACAAAACCACAAATAAAAGACATTGAATCCACATTTGCCCTGTCTCTTTAATAAAAAGTGAGAAAACAAGCATGTATATGTATATCATAAACGATGTTTTATTTCTCAAAATGATTTTCCACAACTCCTGTCCCGCAGCTCTGCCACTAGGCTGATCCAAGTGCACTGGCTGGAGGTCATCATCAGGCTGCACTTCCACCACAGGGTCCTCCTCCTTTCTAATGGTGGCAATGTTGTGTAACACCGCACATGCGACAATAATGTCACAGGCCCTGTCAGGTGCAACCTCAGACTTTTAAGGCACTGAAATCTTCCTTTAGTTGACTGTAAAGGTCATTTCAATGCTGTCCTTGTCCTGGCTAGAGCTGCATTGTAACGGGTTTGTGGTCCAGGGTTGGGGTCAGGGAATGGGGTCATAAAATACTGCCTACAGGCATAGCCCCCTGTCTCCAACCAGGATCCCGTCAGAATCACCTGTATAATGGTAAAATGCAGTTCTGTTAGGACCATAATCAGTGTGTAATACAACGAGGTTGACAATAATATTTTCCTTACCACGTTCAAATAATGTGAGTAAATGTGACTCTCTGAAAATTCTGGAGTCATGCACAGATCCTGGCCATTTGGCTTCTACATTTGTAATGTGACACATAGAGTCACACACCATCTAAGATATTGTAGTCAGTCAACTGCATACTTATGAAATGCATTGTGTATATTACCTATATAATATATTAAGAATTGTGATAGTAACTCACCTGCACATTTATACTGTGAACCCCTTCGGTTCACAAAATCCCTTCAATGGGGCCTGGTGGGCCTTGATACAAATGTGTGTGCAGTCTATGGCACCAATCACATTAGGGAAGCCTGGGGACAATCAATTCATATTTACTAGCTTAGTAATATTCACTCCGATCTTCATTAACAAGTAAAATGTACCTGCAATGGCGAAAAACCTGTTTTACAACTTGGGGTCTTAAGTGGCTTGGAAAGACCACAAAACCCCCTAAAACTGCTTGAGCCAAGTAAACTTTGGCGAATGGCACGACAGACAGCACTTTTGCTTAAGTTCCTCCATCCCCAATAGTGTAGAGGAAAGTGCCACACGTTAAAGAATCTTAAGGCGATGCACACAGTTTGTGCTGCTGTTAAAGCCCGACTCCGACAAGCGCTTGAACTTTTAATATGAGGTTCCACCAAATTAATAATGTAAATTAAACCCTCGCGAAAAAACGATATCTCTCATAAGGAATACAGACGCTCTGTGCTAAAGGATCCTGTCTGTGTCGCAAAACGCCGATGAACTCTTAAAACTCTGCGTAATTATCCTCGCAGACCTTCAGCAACAGGTTGCTCTCGTAAAAAAGGGCAAGACATGTCTGCAAGTGCAACAGATTTACCGTATCAGCCTCCGCTTATAAATCCGGGATCTAATCGTGGTTTACATGAAGTAAACCTGCTCCAGAGCAGGTTCAAAGCTAACGATCTGTTGCTATGACGGCAAAGTCCAGGATGAGCGTCGAAGAACCAAACAATCCAAGATCAGCCAAATCCACAACAACCAAATCCGCTAAGTGAGTTAGCGGCGTGCATCTCTAGAACGGGGCCCAGGTCTGTTAATAATAAACACAATTCATCCCCTGGCTCCCCCTGCTGGATGACGGAAAAATGACGGGAAGCAAACTCATGACAGGGTTCAAAAGAATATATGTGCGAAGATGAAGAATGTGCCCGGATGCAGTGCATTCGCTGAAGCATGAAGAAAAGGCAAAGCTTACTGCACCTGGTATTCCCAGGCGGTCTCCCATCCAAGTACTAACCAGGCCCGACCTTCCTTAGCTTCCGAGATCAGACGAGAGATCGGCGCTACTCAGGGTGGTATGGCCGTAAAGCTAAGGAAGCTGAGAGAACGCCGGTCCCTTTAAAGGACGACACCGGCGCTGGTCGACTGCATTGATACAAAGTATCTCGGCCATGTTTTTCATGTGTTTCTTTTATTTGTAGCGAGCCCGCCGGGTAATATTAGAAAGGCTTGTGCTGTGTGGGGCTTAAATTCTGCTTGTTCTCGTTCCTTCAAAACGAACATGCATGGCTATTCATGACGACCTTTCAGTCAGTGTTTGTTCTTCTTTCTGCTCACCTGTACATTGGAAGAAATGCTAAAAGGTCAACCAGCGTCCTATCGCTTTAGTTTACTTTTTTATCAGTTGACGGGCGAAAAACTGTTGTTTTATCAATGGCCCTGCTCTGTTAATAATAAACACAATTAAGCCCCTGGGCCCCCCTCTGGACGACGGAAAATGACGGAAGCAAACTCATGACAGGGTTCAAAAGAATATATGTGCCAAGATGAAGAACGTGTTCGGACGCAGTGCATTCGCTGAAGCATGAAAAACAGGCAAAGCTTACTGCACCTGGTATTCCCAGGCGGTCTCCCATTGAAGTACTAATCCAGGCCCGACCCTGCTTAGCTTCCGATCAGACGAAGTTCGGGCGCGCTTCAGGGTGGTATGGCCGTAAGCAAAGAGTGCTGCTTAACGCCGGTCCCTTTAAAGGACGACGCGCTTCAGCTGGCCGACTGCATTGATACATTATCTTGGCCATGTTTTTCATGTGTTTCTTTTATTTGTAGCGAGCCCGCTGGTAATATTTGAAAAAGGCTTTGCCGCGGTGGAGCTTAAATTCTGCTTGTTCTCGCTCCAACAAGACGAAATATGCATGGCTATTCGATGACGACCTTTCAGTCAGTGTCTGTTCTTATTTCTGCTCACCTGAACACGTGAAGAAATGCTGAAAAGATCAACCAGCCGCCTATCGCTTAAGTTTACCTTTTAATCAGTTGAAGGCGAAAACTGTTGTTTTATCAATGGCCCTGCTCTTTAATAATAAACACAATTAAGCCCCTGGGCTCTTCCGTCTGGACGACGGGAAGCAAACTCATGACAGGCTTCAAAAGAATATATGTGCGAAGATGAAGAACTTGCTCCAGGACGCAGTGCATTAAGCTGAAGCATGAAGAACAGGCAAAACCTTTTACCGCGACCTGGTATTCCCAGGCGTCTCCCATCCAAGTACTAACCAGGCCTCGACCTCTGCTTAGCTTCCGCCAGATTAGACGCAGATCGGGCATGCTCAGGGTGGTATGGCTGTGAAATCAAAGGAAAATGCTAACGCCGGTCCCTTTAAAGGACGCGACTTCAGCGCTATCGACTTGCATTGATAAGTATTTTGTCACGTTTTTCATGTGTTTCTTTTATTTGTAGCGCAGCCCGGCGGGTAATATTTGAAAGGCTTGTGCTGTTTGGGGCTTAAATTCTGCTTGTTCTCGTTCCTTCAAGACGAAAATGCATGGCTATTCGATGACGACCTTCAGTCAGTCAGTGTCTGTTCTTATTTCTGCTCACCTGAACACGTGAAGAAATGCTGAAAAGGTCAACCAGCCGCCTATCGCTTTAAGTTTAGTTTTTTTTTTTTATCAAATGGAGGCGTAAAACTGTTGTTTTATCAATGGTCCTGCTCTGTTAATAATAAACACAATTAAGCCCCCTGGGCCCCCTGCTGGACGACGGGAAAATGAGGGGAAGCAAACTCATGACATGGTTCAAAAGAATATATGCGCGAAGATGAAGAATGTGCCCGATGCAGTGCATTCGAAGCATTCAATTCAATTCAATTCAATTTTATTTGTATAGCTTTTCACAAAGGACATTGTATCAAAGCAGCTTTACATGTAATAACAGATAAGCAGTCAGTGGTCAGGATTCAAAAACCCTGACATGACGTGTTATAGTTGCAATCCAGAGCATGTGCAGTCCGTGAATAAAGGACACATATTGCCATTGATCGATCTATAACTCGCTATGCAGTTTACAGGATACAGAGACATACATTATAGGATACAGAAATTACTTTAGAGATTGAGTAAAATGTTATTTGTGAACTGTAATGTAGTCGATTTGATTGTAATTTAACAGGTGTAGGAGGTTGTCCTGGGTGGTCGACATTAGTAGCACCAGGATGGACATCAGGTGGGGCAGTGTTGTGCCAGCTGGAACTCATTCCTCGGGATACCTCGAGAAAGGGAGAGAGTGAGAGAGAGAGAGAGAGAGAGGGCAGAACAGAGTAGCATTAGCGTAGCAGCCGTTCCTATGTAGATGTAAGCAGTTATATGTGATAACACATGCAGTATGCAGTATGTGTGTGTGCCCGGTTCCAGTTGAGTTAACTATTGCGCCTTAGAGAGTTGGATCTGAGATTAGGTGGAATGCGAGGCTAAAGAGATAAGTCTTTAATTTACTTTTAAACAGTTCGAGTGTGTCTGAGTCCCGGACTTTACTGGGAAGGTCATTCCATAGTTTTGGTGCTAAGTAGGAGAAGGATCTTCCACCTTTAGATTTTTGATATTCTTGGAACTATTAACAGCCCTCGCCATTTTGTGAACGCAATGTCCGTGATGGATTGTATGCTGATAGTAGTTCATGGAGGTATAACGGTGCTAAGCCATTTAGGGCTTTGAATGTAATTAACAGAATTTTGAAATTTATGCGATACTTTACAGGTAGCCAGTGAAGTGTTGCTAGGAGTGGACTTATGTGCTCATATTTTTTGATCTAGTGAGAACTCCTAGCAGCTGCATTTTGAACCAGCTGAAGCTTATTTATTTGCTTTGCATGACACCCCCAGTAATGAATTACAGTAGTCAATTCTGGAGGTCATAAACGCGTGGATTAGCTTCTCTATATCTGAGACAGACAGCATATGTCGATCTTTGAAATATTTCTAAAAGGTAAAAAAAATGCAGTTCGGCATACATTGGAAATGTGACCATCGAAAAAGACAGGTTCTTATCTAGAATCACACCTAGGTTCTTGACTCATGAGGAAGAAGGGACAATGGTGCAGCCTTCTATAGAGATGTTGTGGACTATCGTGTCGTGTTTGGAGCTATTGGGTTCAATAATCAGATAAGTCTTGTTGGAGTTAAGTAGAAGGAAGTTGTTTGCCATCCATGTTCTAATATCATTGATACAGTCTATTAGCTTTGAAAAACAGTGGGTTTTGTTGTGGTTCTGAGGAAATATAAAGCTGGGTATCGTCAGCGTTAACAGTGGAAGTTGATGTCATGTTTCTTAATAAGATCTCCGAGGGAAGCATATATAGTGCGAAGACAATGGGACTCAAGAACTGATCCCTGTGGTACGCCGTGTTTTACCTGGAGAGTAATAAGATTTTTCCTCGTTAGCATAGACAAAGTGGTAGCGATCAGTTAAATAAGATTTGAACCAGGCTAAGGCTTGACCATTTATGCCAACAAGGTTTTCCAGTCTATCGAGTAAGATTGTATGATCTATTGTATCAAAAGCTGCACTGAGGTCGAGTAAAATAAGAATAGATGTTTCCACCGCGATCTGATGCTAGAAGGAGGTCATTTGTCACTCTGAGCATGGCTGTTTCTGTGCTGTGATGGGGCCTGAATCCTGATTGAAATTTTTCATAGATGCTATTTTTGCTAGGAATGTCTGTAGTTGTTTGGACACAGCCTTTTCCAATATTTTTGATAAGAAGGGAGATTAGAGATTGGTCTATAGTTGGTTAGGTCTCCCTAAGTCGAGATTAGGTTTTTTAATGAGAGGCCTAATAACTGCCATTTTAAAGGCTGCTGGAATATAGCCTAATTCTAAGGATGAATTAATAATATTGAGCACTGGTTCAAACTGCCCCTCCTGGGACCGCCACCTTACTGTGGTGGAGGGGTTTGAGTGCCTGAATGATCCTAGGAGCTATGTTGTCAGGGGCTATATGCCCTGGTAGGGTCTCCCAAGGCAAACAGGTCCTAGGTGACAAGCCAGACAAAGAGCGGTCCACCCCCTTATGAGAAGGTCTAAAATGAAAACGTGACGTCGCCTCGGTATGGCGCAGGCCGGGCCCCACCCTGGAGCCAGGCCTGGGGTTGGGGCTCAGATGGCGAGCGCCTGGCCGGCCGGTCTTAATTACCCCATGGGACCCGGCCGGGCTCAGCCCGGAAGGAGTGACGTGGGGCCGACCTCCGTGGGCTCACCACCTGCAGGAGGGACCGTAAGGGGCGGTGCATTGTGGTTTGGGTGGCGGTCGAAGGCAGGGACCTCGGCACCCAATCCTTGGACACAGAAATCTAACTCTAGGGACATGGAATGTCACCTGGCCAGGGGAAAGGAGCCTGAACTAGTGCGAGAGGTAGAGAGGTAGGACTAGATATAGTCGGTCTCACCTCCACGCGACAGTTTGGAGCTCTGGAACCCAACTCCTCGAAAGAGGTTGGACTCTCCACTACTCTGGAGTTGGCAAAGGTGAGAGGCGGCGGGCAGGAGTGGAGCTTGCTTATAGCCCCCAGCTTAGCTGCCATGTGTTGGAGCTTACCCCAGTGAATGAGAGGGTCGTTTCCCTGCTTTCGGGTGGGGATAGGTCTCTTTGCTGTCATTTGTGCTTACGGGCCGAATGGCAGTACAGAGCACCCGGCCTTCTTGGAGTCTCTGGGAGGGGTGCTGGAAAGCGCCAGTCTGGGGACTCCGTCATTTTGCTGGGGATTTCAACGCACTGACGCGGGCAACGACGGTGACACCTGGAGAGGCGTGATTGGGAGGAACGGCCCCCTGACCTGAACCCGAGTGGTGTTCTGTTGTTGGACTTCTGTGCTAGTCAATGGCTTGTCCATAACGAACACCATGTTCGAGCATAAGGGTGCTCATCAGCACATCGGCAACACAGAGCCTAGGGCTTGAGAGGTCGATGATCGACTTTGTGGTTGTTTCATCTGGCCTCCGCCATGTCTTGGACACCCGGGTGAAGAGAGGGCGGAGCTGTCAACTGATCACTACCTGGTGGTGAGCTTGATCCGCTGGCCGGGAGGAAGCTGGACAGATTCTCGGCAGGCCCAAACGCTCTGTGAGGGTCTGTTGGGAACGTTGGCAGAGCCCCCTCTGTCAGGAGGGTCTTCAACTCCCACCTCCGCAGAGCTTTGAACAGATCCCAGAGGGAGGTTGGGGACATTGAGTCCGAGTGGACTATGTTCTCCGCCCTCATTGTCGCGGCCGCCTCGAGTTGTGGCCGTAAGGTCTCTGGTGCCTGTCGTGGCGGCAACCTCAACCCGTGGTGGACACCGGAAGTAAGGATGCTGTCAAGCTGAAGAAGGAGTACTATCGAGCTTGGTTGGCTTGTGGGACTCCTGAGGCAGCTGACGTGGCACCGCAGGCCAGCGGACTGCGGCGCACGGGTGGTTGTGGAGGCAAAAACTCGGCCTGGGAAGAGTTCGGTGAGGACTTGGAGAAGGATTATCGGTCGGCCTCGGAAGAGGTTCTGGCAAACTGTCCGGCGCCCGGAGGGGAAAGAGGTGCCCTACTAACACTGTATATAGTGGAGGTGGGGCTCTGCTGACCCTCAACTGGGGATATTGTCGGGCGGTGGAAGGAATACTTCGAGGATCTCCCTCAACCCTGCCAACACGCCTCCACTGAGGAGAGCAGGGCTGGGGACGAGGGATGGGCTCGGACATCACCCGGGCTGAAGTCACGAGGTAGTTGAGAAGCTCCCTGGTGGCAAGGCTCCGGGTGGACGAGATCCGCCCTGAGTACCTCAAGTCCCTGGATGAAGTGGGGCTGTCTTGGCTGACACGTCTCTACAACATCAAGGTGGAGGTGGGGACAGTGCCTCTGGACTGGCAGATCAAGGTGGTGGTCCCCCCATAAGAAGGGGGGACGGAGGGTGTGTTCCAACTATAGGGGGATCACACTCCTCAGCCTCCCTGGGAAAGTCTATGCCAGGGTACTGGAGAGGAGAATTAAGTCCGATAGTTGAACCCTCGGATACAGGAGGAACAATGCACGCTTTCGGCCCCCGGTCGTGGAACACTGGACCAGCTCTATACCCTCTTTAGGATACTGGAGGGTTCATGGGAGTTTGCTCAACCAGTCCACATGTGTTTTGTGGATCTGGAGAAGGCATTCACCGCGTCCTCATGGTGTTCTGTGGGGGTGCTCTGGGAATATGGGGTCCGAGGCCCTTTGCTAAGGGCTGTCCGGGTCCCTGTATGACCAGAGCAGGAGCATGGTCTGCATTGCCAGCAGTAAAGTCAGACTCCCTGTTCCCAGTGCGTGTTGGACTCCGGCAGGGCTGCCCCTTTGTCACCGGTCCCTGTCTCACTATCTTCATGGACAGGGATTTCTAGGCGCAGCCAGGGGACCGAGGGGGTCCGGTTTGGTGACCACAGGATCTCATCTCTGCTTTTTGCGGATGATGTTGTCCTGTTGGCTTCATCAGGCCAGGACCTACAGCGTGCACTGGGGCAGTTTGCAGCTGAGTGTGAAGCGGCTGGGATGAGAATCAGCACCTCCAAATCTGAGGCCATGGTCCTCAGCCGGGAAAGGGTGGCTTGTCCCCTCCAGGTCGGTGGGGAGCTCCTGCCACAGGTGGAGGAGTTTAAGTATCTTGGGGTCTTGTTCACGAAAGTGAGGGAAGGATGGAGCCGAGATCGACAGACGGATCGATGCAGCTTCTGCAGTAATGCGGTCGATGTACCGGGTCTGTCGTGGTGAAGAAGGAGCTGAGCCACAAGGCGGGCTTATCGATTTACCGGTCGATCTACATTCCTACTTCCACCTATGGTCATGAGCTTTGGGTCATGACCGAAAGGGTGAGATCCAGGGATACAAGCGCCGAAATGAGTTTCCTCTCCGCCGGGTGGTTGGGCTCTCCCTAGAGATAGGGTGAGGAGCTCGGTCACTTGGGGAGCTCGGAGTAGATCCGCTGCTCCTCCACATCGAGAGGCCAGCTGAGATGGCTTGGGCATCTGTTTCGGATGCCTCCTGGACGCCTCCCAAGGGAGGTGTTCGGGCATGTCCCACCGGGAGGAGGCCTCGGGAAGACCCAGAACACGCTGGAGGGACTATGTCCCTCGGCTGGCCTGGGAACGCCTCTCGGGGTTTCCCCGAGGAGGAGTTGGAGGAAGTGTCTGGGGAGAGGGAAGTCTGGGCCCCTGCTTAGACTGCTGCCCACAATCCAGGGTCCCGGATAAGCGGAGGAGGAAAAAAATGGATGGATGGATGGATGGATGGTTCCGAAACTGCAGGAAAAACTTCTTTTAGGAGTTTTGTGGGAATGGGATCTAATATACAGGATGATGATTTTGATGAGTTTATTATTTTTATGAGTTCATCCATTTTAATAGCATTGAATGATTCTAGTTGTACTATTGGCATGATGCGGACGGGATACTATGAGATATAGAGGTGGCTGGCTGTATAGATGCAATATTGTCCCTAATCTGCCCGATTTTATTATTAAAATATTTCATAAAGGTGTTACTATCGTGCTGTAGTTTAGCATCTTTTTCTGTAAATGATTTGTTTTTAGTCAGTTTTGCGACTGTATTAAAAAGAAATCGCGGGTTATTTTGATTTTCTGTGATCAACTTGCTGAAATAGGACGATTTGGTGGTTTTAGAGCCTTTTTGTACTTGTTGGTACTCTCCTTCCATGCATCGCCATACTTCTAGGTTCGTAGTCCTCCATCTACGCTCCATTTTTTCTAGTTGCTTTTTTAGGGCTGCGTGTGGTTATTATACCAATGGTGCTGGCGTTCTTTCTTTATTCTTTTAATCTAATAGGTGCGACAACTTCTAAAGTACCTGAAAAGGCTTTATTTAATGTTTCTGTTACAGTGTCAAGATTTTCATTTTTTGTTGATTACATTAAGGGTTTGATATAGATTTGGAAGATTGTTAATAAAACTATCTTTAGTGGTAGAGATGATTGATCTGCTTGATCTGAACCGAGGTGTAGGACGAAGCGGGTTTATCTAAAAGTACAGTATAGGTTATGAGGCAGTGATCTGAAATAGCATCGCTTCTAAGGTAATATTTCTATGTTGTTTATGTTTAGTCCAAAAGATAGAATTAAGTCTAGAGTGCTGCTTACATTTATGTGTGGACCTGACACCTTTTGGCTAACAATTAAGCAAATCCAGGATATCCATAAAGCTATATCACGAGCGCATCTTTGGATTATCAATGTATGTTAAAGTCACCAACGATTAGAGCTTTATCTACGGTGACTACTAATTCTGACAGAAAATCAGCAAATTCGTTGAGGAAGTCTATATGGTGACCCGGTGGTCTGTAAATGGTAGCCATTGAAGAAAAGGCAAAAGCTTACTGCACGCTGTATTCTGTGGCAGTCTCCCATTCAAGTACTAACCAGGTCCGACCCTGCTTAGCTTCCGAGATCAGACGAGATCGGGCGCTTCAGGGTGGTATGGCCAGTAGTTTAAGGAAGCTGCGGTAACGCCGGTCCCTATAGCGGACGACGCTCAGCAGCTTCTGGCCTACTGCATTGATACATGTATCTTGGCCATGTTTTTCATGTGTTTCTTTTATTTGTAGCGAGCCAGCTGGGTAATATTTTGAAAGGCTTGTGCCATGTGGGGCTTAAATTCTGCTTGTTCTCGTTCCTTCAAGACGCAACATGCATGGCTATTCGATGACGAATCTTTCAGTCAGTGTCTGTTCTTCTTTCTGCTCACCTGAACACGTGAAGAAATGCTAAAAAAAAGATCAACCAGCGTCTACCGCTTTTAAGTTTACTTTTTTATCAGTTGAAGGCGTTAAAACTGTTGTTTTATCAATGGCCCTGCTCTGTTAAATATTAACACAATTAAGCCCCTGGGCTCCCCCCTGCTGGACGACGGGAAGAAAATCTCATGACAGGGTTCAAAAGAATATATGTGCTAAGATGAAGAACGTGTCTGGACGCGAGTGCATTCGCTGAAGCATGAAGAACAGGCAAAAGCTTACTGTACCTGGTATTCCCAGGCAGTCTCCCATCCAAGTACTATCCAGGCCCGACCCTGCTTAGCTTCCGAGATCAGGCGAGATCGGCGCTCAAGGTGGTATGGCGTCAAGCTAGGGGAGCAGCTAACGCCGGTCCCTTTAAAGGACGACGCCAGCTTCGGCTGGCGACTTCATTGATAATGTGATCTTGGCCACGTTTTTATGTGTTTCTTTTATTTGTAGCGAACCCGGGTAATATTTGAAAGGCTTGTGCCGTGTGGGGTTTAAATTCTGCTTGTTCTCGTTCCTTCAAGGCG
This sequence comes from Beaufortia kweichowensis, assembly GCA_019155185.1. Classification (NCBI taxonomy): domain Eukaryota; kingdom Metazoa; phylum Chordata; class Actinopteri; order Cypriniformes; family Gastromyzontidae; genus Beaufortia; species Beaufortia kweichowensis. The sequence goes on along the minus strand of CM032805.1, from coordinate 2,993,833 downwards.
AATATGCATGGCTATTCGATGACGCACCTTTCAGTCAGTGTCTGTTCTTCTTTCTGCTCACCTGAAAACGGAAGAAATGCTGAAAAGGTCAACCAGCCGCCTATCTCTTAGGGTTTACTTTTTATCAGTTGAAGGCGTAAAACTGTTGTTTTATCAATGGCCCTGCTCTGTTAATAATAAACACAATTAAGCCCCTGGCTCCCCTGCTGGACGACGGGAAAATAACGGGAAGCAAACTCATGACAGGGTTCAAAAAAGAATATATGTGCTTGAAGATGAAGAACGTGCCTGGGACGCAGTGCATTCGCTGAAGCATGAAGAACAGGCAAAGCTTACTGCACCTGGTATTCCCAGGCGGTCAACCATCCAAGTACTAACCAGGCCCAACCCTGCTTAGCTTCGAGATCAGACAAGATCGGGTGCTCAGGGTGGTATGGCCTTAATAAGCAAAAAGAAGCTCGCTTAACGTCCGGTCCCTTTAAAGGACGACACTCAGCTGGCCGACCGCATTTATACGATGCATCTTGGCCACGTTTTTCATGTGTTTCTTTTATTTGAAGCGAGCCCGCTGGTAATATTTGAAAGGCTTGTGCTGTTTGGGGCTTAAATTCTGCTTGTTCTTGTTCCTTCAAGATGAACATGCATAGCTATTCGATGACGACCTTCAGTCAGTGTCTGTTCTTCTTTCTGCTCTCACCTGAACATGTGAAGAAATGCTTAAAAGATCAACCAGCGTCCTATCGCTTAAGTTTACTTTTTTTATCAGTTGAAGGCGTAAAACTGTTGTTTTATCAACGGCCCTGGTCTGTTAATAATAAACACAATTCATCCCCTGGGCTCCCTCTGCTGGACGACGGAAAATGACGGGAAGCAAACTCATGACAGGGTTCAAAAGAATATATGCTAAGATGAAGAACGTGCCGGGGCGCAGTGCATTAAGCTGAAGCATGAAGAACAGGCAAAAGCTTACTGTACCTGGTATTCCCAGGCAGTCTCCCATCCAAGTACTATCCAGGCCCGACCCTGCTTAGCTTCCGAGATCAGGCGAGATCGGGCGCGCTCAAGGTGGTATGGCCGTAAGCTAGGGGAGCAGCGAACGTCGGTCCCTTTAAAGGACGCACGCTCAGCGCTGGCCAACTGCATTGATACGTATCTTGGCCACGTTTTTTTATGTGTTTCTTTTATTTGTAGCGAACCCGCGGGTAATATTTGAAAGGCTTGTGCCGTGTGGGGTTTAAATTCTGCTTGTTCTCGTTCCTTCAAGACGAACATGCATGGCTATTCGATGACGACCTTTCAGTCAGTGTCTGTTCTTCTTTCTGCTCACCTGAAAACGGGAAGTAATGCTGAAAAGGTCAACCAGCGTCTATCTCTTAGGTTTACTTTTTTTATCAGTTGAAGGCGTAAAACTGTTGTTTTATCAATGGCCCTGCTCTGTTAATAATAAACACAATTAAGCCCCTGGGCGCCCCCTGCTGGACGACGGGAAAATAACGGGAAGCAAACTCATGACAGGGTTCAAAAGAATATATGTGCGAAGATGAAGAACGTGCCTGGGACGCAGTGCATTCGCTGAAGCATGAAGAACAGGCAAAAGCTTACTGCACCTGGTATTCCCAGGCGGTCAACCATCCAAGTACTAACCAGGCCCAACCCTGCTTAGCTTCGGAGATCAGACAAGATCGGGTGTGCTCAGGGTGGTATGGCCGTAAGCAAAAGAAGCTGCGAACGTCGGTCCCTTTAAAGGACGCACACTCAGCGCTGGCCGACTGCATTTATACGTATCTTGGCCACGCTTTTCATGTGTTTCTTTTATTTGAAGCGAGCCCTGGGTAATATTTGAAAGGCTTGTGCTGTTTGGGGCTTAAATTCTGCTTGTTCTTGTTCCTTCAAGATGAACATGCATAGCTATTCGATGACGACCTTTCAGTCAGTGTCTGTTCTTCATTCTGCTCACCTGAACATGTGAAGAAATGCTTAAAAGATCAACCAGCGTCTATCGCTTAAGTTTACTTTTTTTATCAGTTGAAGGCGTAAAACTGTTGTTTTATCAACGGCCCTGGTCTGTTAATAATAAACACAATTCATCCCCTGGGCTCCCTCTGCTGGACGACGGGAAAATGACGGGAAGCAAACTCATGACAGGGTTCAAAAGAATATATGTGCCAAGATGAAGAGCGTGCCGGGGCGCAGTGCATTAAGCTGAAGCATGAAGAACAGGCAAAGCTTACTGTACCTGGTATTCCCAGGCAGTCTCCCATCCAAGTACTATCCAGGCCCGACCCTGCTTAGCTTCCGAGATCAGGCGCGAGAGATCGGGCGCTCAAGGTGGTATGGCCGTAAGGCTAGGAGCAGCTTCTGCGAGCGTCCGGTCCCTTTAAAGGGCGACGCTCAGCTCGCTTGGCCGACTGCATTGATACGTATCTTGGCCCACGTTTTTTATGTGTTTCTTTTATTTGTAGCGAACCCAGCGGGTAATATTTGAAAGGCTTGTGCCGTGTGGGGCTTAAATTCTGCTTGTTCTCGTTCCTTCAAGACGAACATGCATGGCTATTCGATGGCGACCTTTCAGTCAGTGTCTGTTCTTCTTTCTGCTCACCTGAAAACGGAAGTAATGCTGAAAAGGTCAACCAGCGTCTATCTCTTAGGTTTACTTTTTATCAGTTGGGCGTAAAACTGTTGTTTTATCAATGGCCCTGCTCTGTTAATAATAAACACAATTAAGCCCCTGGGCTCCCCTGCTGGACGACGGGAAAATGACGGGAAGCAAACTCATGACAGGGTTCAAAAGAATATATGTGCGAAGATGAAGAACGTGCCCGGGACGCAGTGCATTCGCTGAAGCATGAAGAACAGGCAAAGCTTACTGCACCTGGTATTCCCAGGCGGTCAACCATCCAAGTACTAACCAGGCCCGACCCTGCTTAGCTTCGAGATCAGACAAGATCGGGTGCCCTCAGGGTGGTATGGCCGTAAGCAAAAGAAAGCTCTGCGAACGTCGGTCCCTTTAAAGGGCCTTACAGCTCAGCGCTGGCCGACTGCATTTATACGTATCTTGGCCACGTTTTTTCATGTGTTTCTTTTATTTGAAGCGAGCCCGCGGGTAATATTTGAAAGGCTTGTGCTGTTTGGGGCTTAAATTCTGCTTGTTCTTGTTCCTTCAAGATGAACATGCATGGCTATTCGATGACGACCTTTCAGTCAGTGTCTGTTCTTCTTTCTGCTCACCTGAACATGTGAAGAAATGCTTAAAAGATCAACCAGCGTCTATCGCTTAAGTTTACTTTTTTTATCAGTTGAAGGCGTAAAACTGTTGTTTTATCAATGGCCCTGGTCTGTTAATAATAAACACAATTCATCCCTGGGCTCCCTGCTGCTGGACGGCGGAAAATGACGGGAAGCAAACTCATGACAGGGTTCAAAAGAATATATGTGCGAAGATGAAGAATGTGCCCGGGATGCAGTGCATTCGCTGAAGCATGAAGAAAAGGCAAAAGCTTACTGCACCTGGTATTCCCAGGCGGTCTCCCATCCAAGTACTAACCAGGCCCGACCCTGCTTAGCTTCCGAAATCAGACGAGATCGGGCATGCTCAGGGTGGTATGGCCGTAAGCTAAGGAAGCTGCGAACGCCGTCCCTTTAAAGGACGCGACACTCAGCGCTAGTCCGACTGCATTGATAATGATCTTGGCCATGTTTTTCATGTGTTTCTTTTATTTGTAGCGAGCCCGCGGGTAATATTTGAAAGGCTTGTGCTGTGTGGGGCTTAAATTCTGCTTGTTCTCGTTCCTTCAAGGCGAACATGCATGGCTATTCAATGACGACCTTTCAGTCAGTGTTTGTTCTTCTTTCTGCTCACCTGAACACGTGAAGAAATGCTGAAAAGGTCAACCAGCGTCCTATCGCTTTAGTTTACTTTTTTATCAGTTGACGGGCGTAAAACTGTTGTTTTATCAATGGCCCTGCTCTGTTAATAATAAACACAATTAAGCCCCTGGGCTCCCCTGCTGGACGACGGAAAATGACGGGAAACAAACTCATGACAGGGTTCAAAAGAATATATGTGCGAAGATGAAGAACGTGCCGGGATGCAGTGCATTCGGCTGAAGCATGAAGAACAGGCAAAAGCTCACTGCACCTGGTATTCCCAGGCGGTCTCCCATCCAAGTACTAACCAGGCCCGACCTTGCTTAGCTTCCGAGATCAGGCGAGATCGGGCAGGCTCAAGGTGGTTATTTTAGCAAATGTTTTCCCTTTAAAAATACAACATGCTGGCCGACTACAGACAGTGTGTATCTTGCAAAAATTTTCAAACTACTTTTATTTGTAGCAAAACCACAAGAGATACAAAAATTAACAATATTCTTGTTCTGTTCAACAACGCAGACATGCATGGCAATTCGATGGCGACCTTTCAGTAAGTGTCTGTTCTTGATTCTGCTCACCTGAACACGCGTGAAGAAATGCTTTAACAGTTCTACTATCACTCCCAGTTTACTTTTTATCAGTTGAAGGCGTAAAACTGTTGTTTTATCAATGGCCCTGCTCTGTTAATATTAACTCAATTAAGCCCCTGGGCTCCCCTGCTGGACGACGGAAAATGGAAGCAAACTCATGACAGGGTTCAAAAGAATATATGTGCGAAGATGAAGAACGTGCCGGGGACGCAGTGCATTCGCTGAAGCATGAAGAACAGGCAAGAGCTTACTGCACCTGGTAATCCCAGGCTTTCTCCCATCAATATACTAAAATTAGGCCACGACAGGCTTTTATTCGTGATATCAGACCCTAACTTCGGGCGCTCTCTTGTTTATTCGTATGGCCGTAATTGTATGGTTCATGCGAAGGGTCCTGCAACGCCATCAGTCAGCAATGCGCAATGGTTTGCCGTATCGGCGGTGAGTCTTGGTGTTTTAAATGCATGTACTTCATATTATTAGATATGGAATAAGTGTACTTTTCCATATTATGAACTCTGCATTTGTTAAATGAAATGCTTCATAAAGCTGCTTGGAACACGTGCAGACAACAGAACGGCTTTAATTTGCTGATATTGTATGAGAACAATGAAATTTAAATGCCAGTCTCCAGCGTCAACATTCGTGGAAGGCACTCCGTGAGCTCCCCTGACTTTTAAGAATGAAACGTCTATCGGCAATCCATACAAGGCTTTTATGATTAATATAATGAATATTATTCCACGACAGGCTTTTATGCGTAAACACATGCCTAACTTCGTTCGTGCTCTTGTTTATTCGTTTACAGAATAATTGTATGGTTCATGTATTCCACCTGCAACGTCATCAGTCAGCAATGCGCCAATGGTTTGTATCGGCGGGTGAGCGTCTTGGTGTTTTAAATGCATTACTTCATATTATTAGATATGGAATAGGTGTACTTTTCCATGCTTATAAACTCTGCATTTATTAAATGAAATGTTTCATAAAGCAAATGGAAACACTTGCAGACAACAGAACGGCTTTAATTTGCTGATATTGCATGAGAACAATGAAATTTAAATGCTGTCTCCAGCGTCAACACATGGAAGGCACTCCGCGAGCTCCCCTGACTTTTAAGAATGGAATGTTGGAGGCAAAACCATACAAGGCTTTTATGGATTAATATAATGAATATTATTATAATGTTTACAGGCTTTTATGCGCAGTGTGTTCATCCCTAACTTCGTGAAGCGCTCTTGTTTATTCGCTTACAGAATAATTTGTATCGTTCATGTATTCCACCTGCAACGTCATCAGTCAGCAATAAAAATGGTTTGTATCAATGGTGAGCGTCTTGGTGTTTTAAATGCACGCACTCTATATTATTAGATATGGAATAGGTGTACTTTTCCATATTATGAACTCTGCATTTATTAAATGCAATGTTTCATATAGCAAGCTGGAACACTTGCAGACAACAGAATGGTTTTAATTTGGTGATATTGTATGAGAACAATGAAATTTAAATGCTGTCTCCAGCGTCAGCACGTGGAAGGCACTCCGTGAGCTCCCTGACTTTTAAGAATGAAACGTTGGCGGCAATCCATACAAGGCTTTTTATTATTAATATAAAGATTCTTATTTTACCACAGGCTTTTATGCGTGTGTGTTCATCCCTAACTTCGTTCGTGCTCTTGTTTATTCGTTTACAGAATAATTGTATCGTTCATGTATTCCACCTGCAACGTCATCAGTCAGCAATGCGCAATGGTTTGTATCGACGGTGAGCGTCTTGGTGTTTTAAATGCACGTACTCCTGTAGTGATCTTCACACGGGGCACCAGTTAATAGTACACCTCACACAGGGCACTAGAGGTGTTAGTGAGACTTGACCCCACGTCACTTCAAGTGTGTGTGTGTGTGTGTGTCAGATGACCTCTCCCTCCTTTTAACTCGGGGCACCAGCTGAGGAATTCCACCTCAACATTTGTTGGAATTATCCAACATAAATCATAGATAATATGATAAGAAAAATTAGTGGAGGGAGCAAGTCACCTGGGGTATCCGAAGGATTTTGTGATATTAGTGCTAACTTGTAGAGCCTCTGATTACCAACACAAGAAAGAAGACACAGTTGTACAAATGCAAAAGGGATTTATTCACTAAACATGCAAAGGGAAATAACTACTGGGAATACATGTAAATGAAATAAAACTATAACTGAATAACGCTTTTAACAAGATGTTTGACAAAGGAAAGGGAAATTGAATTATTGTATGGAGGCAATGACTTGAATAGACACAATGCAATGCTGTTGCTTAATATGGTGGCAGGAGGATATTCTTAGGCTGTCAACTCCCAAAAGATAACCCCTATACCCCTGCTGAGTAGTACACACTAAACAATAATGCATTTACTAGTGCCAAGGTCTCTGAAAGAGGTTTGGAAGGAAAAGTATATTTACGTTCCACACAGTCCAGATTAGTCCGGTCCGAGGGCGTCCTTTACAGGCTTTGTAGGTTGCAGTCCGAAGGCGTGGAATCGCTCTCAGAGAATACCAGTCATTGAGAGGTGAGCTGTGCTGCACCAGAAAGATTGTTAAAGTCCCAGGCGTGTTGGAGTCGTTGCAGTCGAGCTGAGAGGCTGGGAGGGCCGTGAAGGTTGGTAAGGTCCACCCGTGCAGATAGTGGTACGGTTTAAGGTTTGCTCGCAAAGCTTAACCTTAGCTGTAATGTTGTTTCTTCCTAGTTCGGTCAGAAAGCTCAGAACAAATGTGGATCCACTGGTGAGGGACTTTATCTCTTTCTGGTGAGGTGAAGACTGTAATTCGGTGCTCCCGTTTCCAACAAGGTGATTGGTCATTTGGGTGGAGGCTGGCCACGCCATGTGGCCCACCCTTCCCCAGCTGTGTGGAACTTGTTTGCCTAGTGTGAGAGTCCTTTTTAGAATAATGTCCCTGAACCTTTATCTATGCATCTTTCCCTGTCCAAACCACTTTCACAATACTCTTGACCATGTACTGAACATACATACCAAACATGAAGTAAAAAGGCTGGAATAATCATTTGTACCTACATTCAGGGCTACAGGTGGGTTTACACATGTTTTATGACATTCCAGTTACATTTACGCATACAACACCATTTTGGTATGTTCAGCATTTGTAATGTGCAATTGTAATGTCCATTTTAACAGTTCTTTCTGTATAAATGTGGAAGGTTTGACTGTCCTTGTTGCAATTATTGTGTGCCACATGGCCAGCACCCTGACGTGCTGTATCTGGAGGATCAAAGGAATTTTATTGCCATCCTCGCCTGGGCCTTAGGATCAAAGTAACGGTGATAAGGGGAATCCTGTGGACCAACGAAAAGGGGTCCTCTCCTTCCCTATCTTAACCCCAGGGGTATCTGGCAGTCCCTGTAGTCTCCTTATCTGATGGCACTGGGCATCTGGTTGTGTTAACCTGCCAACGTCCAATCACAAATGAGCAAACCATCCTCCATTGTAGCAGTTAGAGAGGGGCCCTGTCATAAACTGGACCCTGGAATGTCCTTTGTTCCGCTGTTCATTACAGATCATACGTATCTTGGCCACTTTTTTTTCATGTGTTTCTTTTATTTGTAGCGAGCCAGCGGCTGGGTAATATTTGAAAGGCTTGTGCTGTGTGGGGCTTAAATTCTGCTTGTTCTCATTCCAACAAGGCGAACATGCATGGCTATTCGATGACGACCTTTCAGTCAGTGTTTGTTCTTCTTTCTGCTCACCTGTACACGTGAAGAAATGCTTAAAAGATCAACCAGCGTCTATCGCTTAAGTTTACTTTTTATCAGTTGAAGGCGTAAAACTGTTGTTTTATCAATGGCCCTGCTCTGTTAATAATAAACACATTTAAGCCCTGGGCTCCCCTGCTGGATGACGGGAAAATGACGGGAAGCAAACTCATGACAGGGTTCAAAAGAGTATATGTGCGAAGATGAAGAACTTGCCGGGACGCAGTGCATTCGCAGAAGCATGAAGAACAGGCAAAGCTTACTGCACCTGGTACTCCCAGGTGGTCTCCCATCAAAGTACTAACCAGGCCCGACCCTACTTAGCTTCCAAGATCAGGCGAGAACGGGCGCTCAGGGTGGTATGGCCGTAAGCAAAGAGAGCTGCGAAAGGGAGGTGCGAACATCGGTCCCTTTAAAGGGCCTTGCGCTCGCTCAGCTGGCCAACTGCATTGATATATCTTGGCCATGTTTTTCATGTGTTTCTTTTATTTGTAGCGAGCCCACGGGTAATATTTGAAAGGCTTGTGCCGTGTGGGGCTTAAATTCTGCTTGTTCTCGTTCCTTCATGAAGAACATGCATGGCTATTCGATGGCGACCTTTCAGTCAGTGTCTGTTCTTCTTTCTGCTCACCTGAACCGTGAAGAAATGCTGAAAAGATCAACCAGCGTCTATCGCTTAAGTTTACTTTTTTTATCAGTTGAAGGCGTAAAACTGTTGTTTTATCCACGGCCCTGCTCTGTTAAATATTAACACAATTAAGCCCCTGGGCTCCCCCTGCTGGAAGACGGGAAGCAAACTCATGACAGGGTTCAAAAGAATATATGTGCCAAGATGAAGAACGTGCCCGGGACGCAGTGCATTCGCTGAAGCATGAAGAACAGGCAAAAGCTTACTGCACCTGGTATTCCCAAGCGGTCTCCCATCCAAGTACTAACCAGGCCCGACCCTGCTTAGTTTCCGAGATCAGACGAGATCAGACGCGCTCAGGGTTGTATGGCCGTAAGCAAGGGAAGCTGCGAACGTCGGTCCCTTTAAAGGACGCTTTTACTCAGCTGGCCGACTGCATTGATACGTATCTTGGCCACGTTTTTCCTTGTGTTTCTTTTATTTGTAGCGAGCCCGCGGGTAATATTTGAAAGGCTTGTGCTGTTTGGGGCTTAAATTCTGCTTGTTCTTGTTTCTTCAAGACGAACATGCATGGCTATTCGATGACGACCTTTCAGTCAGTGTCTGTTCTTCTTTCTGCTCACCTGAACACGTGAAGAAATGCTTAAAAGATCAACCAGCGTCTATCGCTTAAGTTTACTTTTTTATCAGTTGAAGGCGTAAAACTGTTGTTTTATCAATGGCCCTGCTCTGTTAATAATAAACACAATTAAGCCCCTGGGCTCCCCCTGCTGGACGACGGGAAGCAAACTCACGACAGGGTTCAAAACAATATATGTGCGAAGATGAAGAACGTGTCCGGGACGCAGTGCATTAAGCTGAAGCATGAGGAACAGGCAAAGCTTACTGCACCTGGTATTCCCAGGCGGTCTCCCATCCAAGTACTAACCAGGCCCGACCTTGCTTAGCTTCCGAGATCAGACGAGATCGGGCACGCTCAGGGTGGTATGGCCGTAAGCTAAAGAAGCTGCGAACGTCGGTCCCTATAAAGGACGCACGCTCAGCGCTGGCCGACTGCATTGATACGTATCTTGGTCACGTTTTTTCATGTGTTTCTTTTATTTGTAGCGAGCCCGCGGGTAATATTTGAAAGGCTTGTTCCGTGTGGGGCTTAAATTCTGCTTGTTCTCGTTCCTTCAAGACGAACAAGCATGGCTATTCGATGACGACCTTTCAGTCAGTGTCTGTTCTTCTTTCTGCTCACCTGAACACGTGAAGAAATGCTGAAAAGGTCAACCAGCGTCTATCGCTTAAGTTTACTTTTTTATCAGTTGAAGACGTAAAACTGTTGTTTTATCAATGGCCCTGCTCTGTTAATAATAAACACAATTAAGCCCCTGGGCTCCCCCTGCTGGACGACGGGAAGCAAACTCACGACAGGGTTCAAAACAATATATGTGCGAAGATGAAGAACGTGTCCGGGACGCAGTGCATTCGCTGAAGCATGAGGAACAGGCAAAAGCTTACTGCACCTGGTATTCCCAGGCGGTCTCCCATCCAAGTACTAACCAGGCCCGACCTTGCTTAGCTTCCGAGATCAGACGAGATCGGGCACGCTCAGGGTGGTATGGCCGTAAGCTAAAGAAGCTGCGAACGTCGGTCCCTATAAAGGACGCACGCTCAGCGCTGGCCGACTGCATTGATACGTATCTTGGTCACGTTTTTTCATGTGTTTCTTTTATTTGTAGCGAGCCCGCAGGTAATATTTGAAAGGCTTGTTCCGTGTGGGGCTTAAATTCTGCTTGTTCTCGTTCCTTCAAGACGAACATGCATGGCTATTCGATGACGACCTTTCAGTCAGTGTCTGTTCTTCTTTCTGCTCACCTGAACACGTGAAGAAATGCTTAAAAGATCAACCAGCGTCTATCGCTTAAGTTTACTTTTTTATCAGTTGAAGACGTAAAACTGTTGTTTTATCAATGGCCCTGCTCTGTTAATAATAAACACAATTAAGCCCCTGGGCTCCCCCTGCTGAACGACAGGAAAATGACGGGAAGCAAACTTATGACAGAGTTCAAAAGAATATATGTGCAAAGATGAAGAACGTGCCGGGACGCAGTGCATTCGCTGAAGCATGAAGAAAAGGCAAATGCTTACTGCACCTGGTATTCCCAGGCGGTCTCCCATCCAAGTACTCTCCAGGCCCGACCCTGCTTAGCTTCCGAGATCAGACGAGATCGGGCGCTTTTAAAAAAATTTTTTTTAAAATAAACAAGTTATAATATACAGACAGTGTGTAAAATGCAAAAATACAAACTACATACTACAAAACCACAAGAGATACAAAAAAATTAACAATATTCAGATGATGTGCAACAACGCAGAGATACAATAAACAATTTAAAAAATAAAATAACCTATATTGATAATGTGCACAAGAGCTTTACAGTTCTACTTCACTCCCGGCAACTTCCACATTAAATCTTTTAAAACACAATAAACTTGTGGTGTAAAGACATAATAAAAACATCCAACATGTTTTCACATTTAAAATACACATATAGCTTTTCCATATATATTTCTGTTTTCTTTTTAAACACAGTCCAAATATCCAACACAATTTTTTCCTTTTTGGCCACAGTTCTTCTCTCCCACATTGCACTTTTCATTAACATTATCCACAGATTTATAAACTTTTTTGTTTTGACAATTCTTTTCCCATCCAAACATCACCACTCTGTTCCATTCCATTCCATTTTCGTCCCACTCCACAGTCAAATCTTTAATCACACATTTACATTTCTTTAAAAATCTTCCAATTCCTTACAATATAAAAAAAAATATGTAAAATCCATTCTTCTTTTTCTTGACACACTTTGCACATTGCGTTTTGTTCCTTTCCAATTTTATTTAAAATATACTCAGTAAAACCACTTTGTGTCTTATAAAATACTCCAAACATTCTAACTTTGTCTCCACACATTTTCCTCTCATGTTTCTCCATATACACTCTTCTGTTAAATCTTTGAATTTTTCCACCCAGTACTTATTTACAATCGGCTCTTTAAAAACACAATCTCTAAAAACACAATAAAACATTTTTACAGTACATTCTTTAAAATCATACATTTTTCCCCGATTTCACATAAATGTTTTTCTCTTTTTCTCTTCTTCCATACTTTTTATTCTTTTAAGCCACTCTTTAGGTATTATGTTTTTGATGGTTTCATATTTATTCGTTAATTCTTGTTTATTGTATTCTTCTTTTGCTTCTTCCATTGTATCTACAATATATTGTGTCGGTAAAAACCCTCTTTAAACTCATATAGAACATCTCTCACTCTAGTTATTCCCACTTCAATCCATTTCTTAAAAAATCTCTTTCCCTTGTTTTAAAATATTGTTATTTAAAAACAGAGGTTGATTTAAAATGTTTTCTCTCCCCTGTGGATCATACTCAATTTTCATTAAAACTTCCCCAGGCACTAAACATTTCTCTATAAAACTCAGGTAATCCTTCTGTCATCCAAGATTTTGTTTTCATCCATAAAATTCCATCCCCATGTTAAAATCCCCACATTTATTTAAAAAATATTTCATTGTTTTCTTCCACTCAGTATTGTTCTCTTCATTTAGATATTTCTTAACAATTTTCACTCTCAAAGCATTTTTTCGTTGTTCCACATCCATTAAGCCTACCCCCCCCTTTCCATCTCTCCTAAAAGCGTGTTATGTGCGATCCTTGCTGGTTTACCCTCCCATAAGAAATCAAGAAAACATTTCTTCAACCTTTGTTCTGTCCATACAGGCATTTCAGATACATATAGAACATACCAAAGTTTTGAAACCATTAAAACATTCAATATTAAAACCTTCCCCTTCAAATTTAAAGTTCTCAATTTCCAAAAATTTAACCTCCTCTCTATACCAGTTATTAGTTGCTCCCACATTTCATCTCTTACTTTCTTTTCATTCTTTCCCATTAAAACTCCTAAAATTCTGATTTCTTCCACTTCTTTGAAATTAAAACATTCTGTTAAAAGCATGGCTTTATCAAATCCCATATATACCGTTTTATCCTCATTTACTTTACTTCCTGACCCTCTACAATATTCTTTTACTACATCCATTACTTTCTTAACACTTTCTTTATCTTTTACAATTATCGTCAGATTATCATCAGCATATTGAAAAAATTTTCCCCTCCGTTTTGTTTCCCTCAATTTCAATTCCTATTATTCCTTTTTTTTCCCTAATTGCTAGTCCTAATGGTTCTGATACAAGTGAATACAATAAAGCTGAAAGTGGACACCCTTGTCTGATTGATCTTGTTATTTTAAAACAGTCTGTTAAAAAACCATTACATTTTATCTTTGTTAGTGTACCCTTATATAAAATCTCAATCCATTTAGTAAAATTCTCCCCAAAACCAAAACTCCTTAAAACATCTAATAAATACCCATGCTCAACCCTATCAAAAGCCTTTTCGAAATCCAAGCTAATCACATATCCTTCTTTATTTTTTTCTTTCATGTACCATATTGTGTCTCTTATGCTCATTGTTATATCCGCTATATCTCTTCCTTTTACTCCGTACGCTTGATTTGTTTTGATTATACTTGGCATCACTTCCTTTAATCTGTTTGCTAAAACTTTTGCTAAAATCTTCAAATCTGTGTTTAAAATCGTGATTGGTCTGTGGTTTTTTAAATCTGCTTTTTCTCCCTTCCTTTTATATATCAGTTTCATTAACCCCATACTTGTTCTTTCATTAATTTCGTTTTTTTCAAAAGTGTCTTTAAAACCTCATTTAAAATCTTTATTAAAACTCCTTTAAAACACAAATAAAATTCAGTTCCCAAACCATCTATTCCTGGACTTTTCTTTTTATTCAGTTGATTTATTGCTCTTTCAATTTCTTCTTCTCTGATTTCTTGGTCACACTCTTTTTATCTTCCCTCGCTTACTTTTGCTTTTATCTGATTCAACAGTTTCTTTTTTCTTCTTCCTCTTCTACACCTCTTGCATTAAACAAATCCTCATAAAAATCCTTTATTTCTTCTAAAATCTTTTCATTCCCTTCTACTATTTCTCCATTTTTCCCTCTTATTTCTTTTATCGTTTCTGCTTTCCCTCTCTTTTTTTCCAGATCAAAAAAGAACTTTGTACATTTTTCTCCCTCTACTACATATTTCTTTTGCTTCTTAGCCTCGCCCCCTCATATTCTTTTTTCTTCTATTTCTTTCAGTTTTCCCTCTATTTCCTTTTATTTTTTGTATGTCTTTATTTTCTTTATTCAATTCTATTTCCAAACTTTCTTTTATTACTCTTTCTTTGTATCTTTTGCATTTCTGTATTAAACTACAGTATTTTATCGAATATTTTTTTATTAAAAACTTTACATTTTCCCACCATATTCTCTTATCCTCTTCATACATTCTATTTTCTTTTTCTTGTTCTATAATTTCTTTAATTTTTGAAACATAATCTTCATTCTTTAAAATCTGTGTATTTAAAATCCATACTCCCGGCCCTCTTTGCATTTTACTCCAGTCTAGCTTAAAAAATAAAAACTTATGATCACTAAAACTTGTTTCTTCATACTTAATCTTTTCTATAAAATTTTCTACATTTCTTGTACATAAAACAAAATCAATTCTGGTTTGGCATACAAAACTCCCTACTATTTGTCTCCTTGAAAATTCTTTTTTCTTTTCATTTCTTTCTCTCCACACATCTATCATATTATTTTCATCCATTAATGTCTTTAATTCCTTTCTTCCCATTATCAGTTTTAAAACCATTCCTTCAGCCATGTCCTGTTTACTAAAACTGTGTTAAAATCCCCATCATTATTATTTCTTTATACTTCTTTACAATATTTCTTAAAACATTAAAAACTCTTTCTTTTCCTTTCTCCTCCACTGGTGCATGTACATTTACTAAAATCAGCTCTCTTCCCTCATATTTTGTCTCAACTACTATACATTTGCCTATCTTGTCCTCATATATAATTTTACTCACTTTAAAAACATCATCCTTCATTAAAAAAGCCACACCTCTTCCAAACCTCCCATCTCCATTGTTATATAAAATACCTCCATCCCATCTCTTTTTATAATCAATCATCACATTTTCTCTCCAGATCGTTTCTTGTAGTGCAATAATATCTTCCCTTTTACATTTTTCTTTTACTTTTTCAAATTTCCCAATGTCCATCAGTCCCCTTGCATTAAAAGTAACACAGCTTAAAACCATAAAAAAAAAGAAAAAGAAATACTTAAAAAACATTATTTACTATTTTCTCCTTCCAGTCCCCTAAACACATCATATTTGTTTGTTTTTGTCATCATCTTTTTTCTTGTACCTTCCAAATTTGGTTTTACCTTTAATGCTCTCCTTCTTCTTTGTCCTCTCCCTCCTCTGTCTTTGTCCATGCTGTCCATGTTATTTTCTTCTTCACTGTCTGATTCTTTATTTTGATCCATCTTTCTTTGTCCATCTCTCTCCATATCCTTCATAAAAGTAGTAAAACTGTCCGCTGTTTCCATGTCTGTCTCTTGCGTGATCTGCTCCGTTGTTTGTTCCTTATTTTCATTGTTCTCTTTTTCTCTCTTCCTCTCCGTTACTCGTTACCTTTTTCCTCTCCGTTACTCGTACCTTTTTCCGTCTCTTTTGTTGCCGTCCTTCTTCATCTTGTTCTTTATCTGCTTGTCGTTCCTTCTCGTTGTTTCCTTCATGCATTTGCCCGTCCACCTGTTGTTCCCCACCTCTTTCCTCCTCTTGCCACCAACACTTCGCATTTATTTAAAACTTATGGCACTCCGGGCATTTAATGGTGTTACATTCCCGTGAGAAGTGTCCCCTTTCACCACACTTAAAGCACTTAAAATCAGGGCATTCCTTTATCAGGTGATCCGGGCTCATACACAGCCGACAAGTCTTCACCTGGTGGCTGTGCATCACCCGAAATATTGCGGCCCTTCAGCTGTTTCCAGCTTGGTGCTGTATGGAAGGGACACAACCTCCTTTGGGAAACGTACTTTTGTAAACCTGGTACCGTCTTCAATATTTGTACCCGGATATCGCCTTCGTTTAATTTTTGAAATGGGGGAAACCCCCCAGCTCTCCAATTTGTTTAAAATTTCTTTATCCTCCAGGTAAACGGGCAAATGCATGAAAGAAACAACGTAGTCTCTATTTTGCAATTTTTTTACCTCATAGTCTGCTCCTTTTATTGTCAGTCCGTCTATGAAATCATCACACATTTCCTCCTTCTCAAATGTCAGTTCATATTCCTTTCCCTGTCTTGGTCTCACCGCTATTATTTTTCCTTTTCCAATCTTCTCAGTCTCCGCATCAATTATATCCATTGCCTTTATTTCGTTTTCTCCGTCTACATTTATCACCACTGTTGCCTCTTTTAGATACGTTCTGTTTTCATTGTTGTTTCCCGTTACTCCGTCTTTTCCGTTTTCAGCTCGTTGTCGTTGTTCCGGTCCATTTTCGTTGCCTTTCCGTGTCTCTCCAGCCATTTCCGCGTCATTACCGTTAGATCCGTCCATTTAAACAAAAAAAAAGATAAAAATAAAGAGAAGAGAAACGCAAAAAAAAACTAAACAAATCAAAAAGAAAAAAACACCTTCCAGACAGCATAAAGCTGCTGTTAGGTGGTTTGAAAAAACGAAAAAAAAAAGTAAAAAACAAACAAAGCACTCCAAAAACCCACAAAAATAACAAAACAAAAATAAACGAAAACAAGGTGTGGGAGAGCCTACCTCTCCCAACTACTGCCAACTCACTTCCTGGAATGTACCAACTAAT
>CM032805.1:2964693-2969693 GCA_019155185.1 Beaufortia kweichowensis | reverse complement strand
TATATGTAAAATCCATTCTTCTTTTTTCTTGACACACTTTGCACATTGGCGTTTTGTTCCTTTCCAATTTTATTTAAAATATACTCAGTAAAACCACTTTGTGTCTTATAAAATACTCCAAACATTCTAACTTTGTCTCCACACATTTTCCTCTCATGTTTCTCCATATACACTCTTTCTGTTAAATCTTTGAATTTTTCCACCCAGTACTTATTTACAATCGGCTCTTTAAAACACAATCTCTAAAAACACAATAAAACATTTTTACAGTACATTCTTTAAAATCATACATTTTTTCCCCGATTTCACATAAATGTTTTTCTCTTTTTCTCTTCTTCCATACTTTCTATTCTTTTTAGCCACTCTTTAGGTATTATGCTTTTTGATGGTTTCATATTTATTCGTTAATTCTTGTTTATTGTATTCTTCTTTTGCTTCTTCCATTGTATCTACAATATATTGTGTCGGTAAAAAACCCTCTTTAAACTCATATAGAACATCTCTCACTCTAGTTATTCCCACTTCAATCCATTTCTTTAAAAAATCTCTTTCCCTTGTTTTAAAATATTGTTATTTAAAAACAGAGGTTGATTTAAAATGTTTTCTCTCCCCTGTGGATCATACTCAATTTTCATTAAAACTTCCCCAGGCACTAAACATTTCTCTATAAAACTCAGGTAATCCTTCTGTCATCCAAGATTTTGTTTTCATCCATAAAATTCCATCCCCATGTTAAAATCCCACATTTATTTAAAAAATATTTCATTGTTTTCTTCCACTCAGTATTGTTCACTTCATTTAGATATTTCTTAACAATTTTCACTCTCAAAGCATTTTTTCGTTGTTCCACATCCATTAAGCCTAACCCCCCCCCTTTCCATCTCTCCTAAAAGCGTGTTATGTGCGATTCTTGCTGGTTTACCCTCCCATAAGAAATCAAGAAAACATTTCTTCAACCTTTGTTCTGTCCATACAGGCATTTCAGATACATATAGAACATACCAAAGTTTTGAAACCATTAAAACATTCAATATTAAACCTTCCCTTCAAATTTAAAGTTCTCAATTTCCAAAAATTTAACCTCCTCTCTATACCAGTTATTAGTTGCTCCCACATTTCATCTCTTACTTTCTTTTCATTCTTTCCCATTAAAACTCTTAAGATTCTGATTTCTTCCACTTCTTTGAAATTAAAACATTCCGTTAAAAGCATGGCTTTATCAAATCTCATATATACCGTTTTATCCTCATTTACTTTACTTCCTGACCCTCTACAATATTCTTTTACTACATCCATTACTTTCTTAACACTTTCTTTATCTTTTACACAATTATCGTCACATATCATCAGCATATTGAAAAATTTTCCCCTCCGTTTTGTTTCCCTCAATTTCAATTCCTATTATTCCTTTTTTTTCCCTAATTGCTAGTCCTAATGGTTCTGATACAAGTGAATACAATAAAGCTGAAAGTGGACACCCTTGTCTGATTGATCTTGTTATTTTAAAACAGTCTGTTAAAAAACCATTACATTTTATCTTTGTTAGTGTACCCTTATATAAAATCTCAATCCATTTAGTAAAATTCTCCCCAAAACCAAAACTCCTTAAAACATCTAATAAATACCCATGCTCAACCCTATCAAAAGCCTTTTCGAAATCCAAGCTAATCACATATCCTTCTTTATTTTTATCTTTCATGTACCATATTGTGTCTCTTATGCTCATTGTTATATCCGCTATATCTCTTCCTTTTACTCCGTACGCTTGATTTGTTTTGATTATACTTGGCATCACTTCCTTTAATCTGTTTGCTAAAACTTTTGCTAAAATCTTCAAATCTGTGTTTAAAATCGTGATTGGTCTGTGGTTTTTTAAATCTGCTTTTTCTCCCTTCCTTTTATATATCAGTTTCATTAACCCCATACTTGTTCTTTCATTAATTTCGTTTTTTTTCAAAGGTGTCTTTAAAAACCCTCATTTAAAATCTTTATTAAAACTCCTTTAAAACACAAATAAAATTCAGTTCCCAAACCATCTATTCCTGGACTTTTTCTTTTTATTCAGTTGATTTATTGCTCTTTCAATTTCTTCTTCTCTGATTTCTTGGTCACACTCTTTTTTATCTTCCTCGCTTACTTTTGCTTTTATCTGATTCAACAGTTTCTTTTTTTCTTCCTCTTCTACACCTCTTGCATTAAACAAATCCTCATAAAAATCCTTTATTTCTTCTAAAATCTTTTCATTCCCTTCTACTATTTCTCCATTTTTCCCTCTTATTTCTTTTATCGTTTCTGCTTTCCCTCTCTTTTTTCCAGATCAAAAAGAACTTTGTACATTTTCTCCCTCCACTACATATTTAAGCTTTGCTTCTTAGCCTCGCCCCCTCATATTCTTTTTCTTCTATTTCTTTCAGTTTTCCCTCTATTTCTTTTATTTTTTGTATGTCTTTATTTTCTTTATTCAATTCTATTTCCAAACTTTCTTTTATTACTCTTTCTTTGTATCTTTTGCATTTCTGTATTAAACTACAGTATTTTATCGAATATTTTTTGATTAAAACTTTACATTTTCCCACCATATTCTCTTATCCTCTTCATACATTCTATTTTCTTTTTTTCTTGTTCTATAATTTCTTTAACTTTTGAAACATAATCTTCATTCTTTAAAAATCTGTGTATTTAAAATCCATACTCCCGCCCTCTTTGCATTTTACTCCAGTCTAGCTTAAAAATAAAACTTATGATCACTAAAACTTGTTTCTTCATACTTAATCTTTTCTATAAAATTTTCTACATTTCTTGTACATAAAACAAAATCAATTCTGGTTTGGCATACAAAACTCCCTACTATTTGTCTCCTTGAAAATTCTTTTTTCTTTTCATTTCTTTCTCTCCACACATCTATCATATTATTTTCATCCATTAATGTCTTTAATTCCTTTCTTCCCGTATCAGTTTTAAAAACCATTCCTTCAGCCATGTCCTGTTTACTAAAAACTGTGTTAAAATCCCCCATCATTATTATTTCTTTATACTTCTTTACAATATTTCTTAAAACATTAAAAAACTCTTTCTTTTCCTTCTCCTCCACTGGTGCATGTACATTTACTAAAATCAGCTCTCTTCCCTCATATTTTGTCTCAACTACTATACATTTGCCTATCTTGTCCTCATATATAATTTTACTCACTTTAAAAACATCATCCTTCATTAAAAAAGCCACGCCTCTTCCAAACCTCCCATCTCCATTGTTATATAAAATACCTCCATCCCATCTCTTTTTATAATCAATCATCACATTTTCTCTCCAGTTCGTTTCTTGTAGTGCAATAATATCTTCCCTTTTACATTTTTCTTTTACTTTTTCAAATTTCCCAATGTCCATCAGTCCCCTTGCATTAAAAGTAACACAGCTTAAAACCATAAAAAAAGAAAATAAATACTTAAAAACATTATTTACTATTTTCTCCCTCCAGTCCCTTAAGACATCATATTTGTTCGTTTTGTCATCATCTTTTTTCTTGCACCTTCCAAATTAGGTTTTACCTTTAATGCTCTCCTTCTTCTTTGTCCTCTCCCTCCTCTGTCTTTGTCCGTGCTGTCCATCTTATTTTCTTCTTCACTGTCTGATTCTTTATTTTGATCCATCTTTCTTTGTCCATCTCTCTCATATCCCCATAAAGTAGTAAAACTGTCCGCTGTTTCCATGTCTGTCTCTTGCGTGATCTGCTCCGTTGTTTGTTCCTTATTTTCATTGTTCTCTTTTTCTCTTTCCTCCGCCGTTACTCGTTACCTTTTTCCTCTCCGTTACTTCGTACCTTTTCCGCCTTTTTGTTGCCGTCCTTCTTCATCTTGTTCTTTATCTGCTTGTCGTTCCTTCTCGTTGTTTCCTTCATGCATTTGCCCGTCCACCTGTTGTTCCCCCACCTCTTTCCTCCTCTTGCCACCAACACTTTCGCATTTATTTAAAACTTATGGCACTCCGGGCATTTAATGGTGTTACATTCCCGTGAGAAGTGTCCCTTTCGCCACACCGCCAAGCACTTAAAATCAGGGCATTCCTTTATCAGGTGATCCGGGCTCATACACAGCCGACAAGTCTTCACCTGGTGGCTGTGCATCACCGGAAATATTGCGGCCCTTCAGCTGTTTCCAGCTTGGTGCTGTATGGAAGGGACACAACCTCCTTTGGGAAACGTACTTTTGTAAACCTGGTACCGTCTTCAATATTTTGTTCCCGGATATCGCCGTTTAATTTTTGAAATGGGGAAACCCCAGCTCTCAATTTGTTTAAAATTTTCTTTATCCTCCAGGTAAACGGGCAAATGCATGAAAGAAACAACGTAGTCTCTATTTTGCAATTTTTTTACCTCATAGTCTGCTCCTTTTATTGTCAGTCCGTCTATGAAATCATCACACATTTCCTCCTTCTCAAATGTCAGTTCATATTCCTTTCCCTGTCTTGGTCTCACCGCTATTATTTTTCCTTTTCCAATCTTCTCAGTCTCCGCATCAATTATATCCATTGCCTTTATTTCGTTTTCTCCGTCTACATTTATCACCACTGTTGATCTTCTGTTTTCATTGTTGTTTCCCATTACTCCGTGTTTTCATTGTTGTTTCCGTCCATTTTCGTCCTTTTCCGCCATTTTTCAGCTCGTTGTCGTTGTTCCGTCCATTTTCGTTGCCAATTCAATTTTCCGTATAGCTTTTCCAGCCATTTCAAAGCGTTTGATTACCGTTTGAGATCCGTCCATTTAAACAAAAAAAAGATAAAATAAAGAGAAGAGAAACGCAAAAAACCTAAACAAATCAAAAGGAAAAAAACACCTTCCAGACAGCATAAAGCTGCTGTTAGGTGGTTTGAAAAAACGAAAAAAAAAAGTAAAAAACAAACAAAGCACTACAAAAACCCACAAAAATAACAAAACAAAAATAAACGAAAACAAGGTGAGGGAGAGCCTACCTCTCCAAACTACTGCCAACTCACTTCCTGGAAT